>PVJI01010919.1:0-58276 GCA_004026765.1 Micronycteris hirsuta | reverse complement strand
TACTTGTCTGCCCTGGGGTCTCCCAGGCTTGCAGGGGAAATCTGGTGGGTGAATAAGGAAGGCCCTTGAGGTGGCCACATGGTGGTCACTTGGTGGTCAGTGCCCTGACTCCAGCCTGCAGCATGGAGAGGAAGGGTGGCATGTTGGGCTAGAATATCTTAGTGTGGTTTGGCTGTTCTTTCCACATTTGCGGTGGAAGGTTTAGGCTACTGGTTCCAGCTTCCTTTGAATTTGCATGAGGAAGAGCAGGAAGGAAGGAGGGAGAGGAGGAGGGAGCAGCTGTCAAGTGATTATCAGAAATAGCTTTCCTGTACTTTATGGAATCTCACCCTTTTTAAAAATTTAAATGTATTTAACAAATGCTTATGTAGAACAAGCCATGTGTCAGGCTCTGTTTTCAGCACTTTACTAAAACAGACTCCTTTATTTTCCTGGACAACTCAGCAAGGTAGGTACTTTTCTATCCTCCTTTTAACAAATGAATGAAGTAAGGAACTGAGAGTTTGCTGATTTGTTCACGTGGCCACAGAGCTGGTCAGAGGCTGAGCAGAGATTTGAACCCAAGCCCCAGAGTCCATGCCCTTAACAACTCTGCTGTGCTGTCAGTCACCCATTCATCATGTAAATGTCTATGGAGTGTAAACTATGAGCTAGGCATTTTTGCAAAGCACCAGGGATTTGGAGATGAGCAAGCCCACCATCAGGGTCTGACGACTTCTGACTTCAGCATTGTGACTCACACAGGAGGAGACAGGTACGAGTGAGTGCTCACTGGGAGCATCCACAGTTGCTGCACTTTACAGACGGCCCGCTGCGCTCGAAGTTACCCAGCTCGGCTGGGAGTACAGGGCTCTCTAACTCTGGCCCCCCATCTCCACGTGCCAAGCTTTTTGCAGGATGAGGGGCATATGGGAGACATTCAGTGGAAGTTTACATTGGCCTGTGCCTGCCCCAGCCGAGGCTCTGCAAGGGTGAGTTCTGGACCTCGGACCAGCCTCCCTTCTGAGCTTGCAGGCTTGGGTGTCCCTTCCCACCCGCCTGGCAGAAGGGCTGTAACTCAATCCTTCTACTGCCTGTGTCCCTTAGGAGGCCAAACCATGTGTTTGTCTGTCAAGGAGAACCTCAGGCCTGATAGGTGGGGACAGCAGTCGGTGCCCGAGGCTCCCGGGCGGGGATACAACTGGCTGTGTGAGTGGGTGTCCAGCACAGGGTGTGCCCTGTGAACTCTCCCATCTTGAAAGATGCTGTGAAGTGCAGAAGGCAAAAGGCCCTTGATTTGTGGGTTTAGGCCAGGGGGACTTGGCATCTCCAAACCACTGACACTTCATTTCTTTTAATCATCACCTGAGGATATTTAAAAAAATTTTGATTTTAGAGACAGAGGATGGGGGTGGGGCGGGGAGAGAGAGAGAGAGAGAGAAACATTGATGTGAGAGAGAAACATCTATCTGTTGCCTTCCATATGTGCCCTGACTGGGGATCAAACCTGTTTTGGTGGCAACCTTTTGGTACATGATGCTCCAACCCACTGAGTCACATTGCCAGGGCAAGCCACCAACACTTGTGATGTAGCCAATGTCCCCCAAGAGGCAGGACAGGGTGGTTCAGGGCTGGGGTCTGGGTCAGCCAGGCCTGGCTCCAATTCTGCCACTTCCAGCAGTTGTGTGATGTCTTCCCAAGCCTCAGCTTGCTCAGCTGTAAAATGGGGAAACACTAGGTCTCGTCCCGTCAGGGCATGGTGAGGATGAAGGGATGCAGTTAGCGTTTTGTAAATGGCAGTAACAACCGTGCCAGACGCGAGAGCTCCCAACCCCAGGGAATCTCCAGCTGACAGTCCTCTGACACTGGAGAACTGGCACAGCGATGGACTCCTTATTTCAGGGCCCCTGCCTTCCAGATGGGAACTGAGCTCTGGGCCCCCCCAACACCTGGGGTGGCTCTGTTATTGGAGCAGCCACTGCTCACTTGCAGAAGGCAGAGCCTTCCCTTGCACAGGCAGGGTGAGTTGTGCCCCAGCGTCTGTCTACTGCTGATCAGCCCCCATGACTCCCCCTGTTATCTGGGGGCTCCAGATGGGGCTCTTACAACGAGGTTTGTTATGACAGGAAGTTGGCCAATGAAGCTCAGTGCCCTCAGCTGGCTGTGTGTGCTGAGCCATGGCCTGTCATTCCCTTCCAACACCTTCTTGGGGCTCTCTGGGACTTCAGCAAGTTTATTTTATTTCTTTCTCTGTTTGTGGGCATTTCTTTATGAGCCCCTAGTGTGTGCCAAGGACTGAAATGGATGCAGGTATGAGGTTAGGGCTGCTGAAAAGCACCCAGCCCAGGCCTTTGCTGCACCACATGCAAGCAAGTAAGTATATATGGTTAAAAGTGCCATAGTGCTATCAAGTAAATGAACGGGCTGCATGACAGAGCACGGGGGAGGAGGCATCCTTGCAGGGGCAGTGGGGGAGGGTGTCTCTGGAAGAGGGACCAGCAGAGACAGACAAGTCCCTGAAGCGTAGAGTCTCCTCAGCCCCCATCCTTGTCCTCTACCTTCGGGGAGCCTCAGTGCCTCCTACCTCCTCCCCCCTCACTGTCAAGTGAATTGATCAGTTTTCTAAGCAGAAGAAACAGCTAGCGCAAAGGCCCATTTTTAATGTCACAATCTGGAGGCTAGAAGTCTGAGATTAAGGTGTCGGCAGAGTTGGTTCCTTCAGAAGGACAAACTGTTCCAGGCCTCTCTCCTCGCTTCTGGTGTTGCTGGTAATCTCTGGTGTTTGCTGGCGTGTAGAGGAGTCACCCCGATCAGTGCCTTCATCTTCATGTGGCGTTCCTGTGTGTGTCTCTGTGTCCGCATTTCCCCTTTTATAAGAACATCCTTAACGTTGGGGTAGGGCCCACCCCACTCCAGTACGACCTCAGCTTAATTAATTACATCTGCAACAAACCTGCTTCCAAATAAGGTCCCATTCAGAAGTCCTGGGGGTTAGGACTTCAACACTTGAGATTTATTGGAGGTGGGGGGCACCATTCAACTCATAACAGTGTGTTCTAGAAACAGTGAGGCTGGCGTGGCTAGCGCAGAGTGGAGGAGGCTGGGGTGGGAGGTGGGCTGGTGGCACAGATCTCCCAGGGCCTGGCAGGCCACAGTATGGAGTGTGGGGTCTGTTCTGGGTATCCAGGTCTGTTCTGAGTATGTCCTTTCATCTGGGGAGCAGGAGAGAGACTGAAAAACAGTCAATGGAAGTGGAGAAACTCAGGAGTAGTGTGGCCGCTGCCTGGCAAGAGTCGAAGGACTGAGGGTAGAGAAAGGAGAAATTGTGACCACACAGCCCCAGCAGACAAAGCCTGGCTCTGTTTCCGAGCTGCTGGGCAGAACAAGACCTGCTGCTGAGCAAGTGGTTCCTGAGGGAACGGGGACTGAGCCAGCTTGGGATTCAAATCCAGGTTCACCATTTTGCACTGTGTGACCTTGGGTAAGTTACTTAGCCTCTCTGGGCCCTGATTTCCTCATTGTCAAATGAGATGCCATGCAGAGGGTTAAATGAAAGAACACACACAGCTGGAAGAGCAGAGTCAAGGCTTGATGAGTACCAACTACTCTGAGACACAATCTGGTGATGTCCTCACATTACAGATAAGGAAACAGAGTCGCAGAGAGGGCAAGTGACTTGCCCAAGGTCATCCAGTGAGAAAGTAGCAGAGGCTCGAACTGAGCCTGTCCAATTCTGAAATATGCACCCCTTTCCCTCCTTATACTTTCAAAACACGTCAGCATCCATCTGCCCATCCCAGAGGTGGGCCCCGAGCTGGCTCCTCACGCCTCCCCCTGCATTCCATGCCAGCAGGGTGCTCCGAAACGGCTGGGAAGGAGCTGTGTTCTGTTTCTTGCAAACCTGGACTGTGCCACCATTTGAGTCCTGTTGCCTGGAGAGGGAAAATGCTAGGTGCCTACGATGTGCCACACTCTGCATGAGATACTCGACTTGGTTTTGTCTTCTGGGAGACAAGCTTGGTATCTGCCCATTCTTCCGGATGATAAAACGGACTGAGAGAAAGGAAGGGACTGTCCCTCTGCTGGGAGGAGGTGGGGTTCCATCCAGCTCTCATCCACTTTGCTGTGAGGCTCCCTCCTCAGTGGGGAAACGCCTTCCTTTGAAAGAGGGTTCAGGGGCCTCCCTTGTCAGTCCTTAGAGCCCAGACCCCCGTCTGGGAGCCCCATGGTGCACTTTCCCTCCAGGACCAATGTGCCTTATTCTAACGCTGGTGTGTTTGTACAAAGCAACCAGTTTTGACATATGGCAGGGAGGCGGTGCTTATCCTCCCGACCCTGGCGGAGAACGCGCTGCGCTGGCCTTGTGGGGCTGGGATAACCCCAAGGGCACCAGGCACGGTTTCCTGTCTTCCTTTCCCCTCCCCTGCCTCTGTCACTCTGAGCGGGGTGGGTGCCGCCTCTCCGCTGGCAGGGTTGGAGGTGGGAGTGCGTGTCCTCAGATGCCGGCACTATATTTGGAGCTCGCTTTGATCCTGATTCCGGGGCACGTGGGCTGTGACCGGCGCTTGGAGCAGACCCTGCTTGAATGCCGCCAGCCACGCATGCTCGCACGCCCCCCAGTGGCTCTGACCCTGGTACTTCTGGAAGTGGGCGCAGGCTCTCGCCTTCCAGTCTGGTTGCCTTTTCTTTCTTAGTTGTCCTCCTGCTCTGGCTAGAACCTCTAATATGTTGAACAGGAGCGGCCAGAGCAGACAGCCTTGTCTCGTTCCTGCTCTGGAGGAAGAAGGGTGCAGTCGGTCACCACTGAGGGTGAGGTTCGCTGTGGTTTTCTGTAGATGCCCTTCATCAGGTTGAGAAAGTGTCCTTCTCTCCTTGCTTGTTGAGTTTTTGTCATGAAGAGGTGTTGAATTTTGCTCAAAAATATTCCCCCCCCGAAAGATGCTTTCTTTTAAAATATCCCTGACAAGTCCACTCTCGTCTGAGGGCGAAAGTCCAAATGTAAAGCCAAAAGCTGATCTGCCAAGTCAGTGCGCAGGCAAATGATGGGCTTGTTGGTAAGACAGCAGAGGTCACTGCGCTCCCCAGGCGCCAAGAACGCTCTGCTCACTCTCCACCCCTCTGTCAAATGAGAAATGAGAGGACATTCCCCCCAGGGCAGGAGCAGGGCTGTGCCGGTGGACCTCGGCCACCCCGTCGCACTCACTCCCCTCTACCGCAGGCCTACGAGAAGCGCTTCCCCACCTGCCCACAGATCCCTGTCTTCCTGGGGAGCGAGATCCTGTGCGAGTCCCGGAGCGAGGATGGCGCGGTGCACGTGGTGGAGCGGAGCTGCCGGCTCCGCGTGGAAGCCCCGCGGCTGCTGCGGAAGGTGTGGGAGCCCAGGGCGTGGGGGGAGCAGAGGAGATGGGACAGGGTGGTGGGGGGTTAGCACGGGAGGCGTACCTGGGGGCCGGGGGCAGGGCCAGGCGGTGGGGCGAGTGTGTGGACGTGAGTGCTGGAAGGGGTTTATGCGGCGGGGTCTGGGTCGGAGGGCCAGCTGGATCCGGAGGGACAAGGGCCGGGAGTCTGGGCTGGCACTGGGCGGAGTGTTGGGGTACTAGGGCCGAACAGGGGTCCCGGAATGGGGGGCTGAGGAGATGGAGTCGGAGATCCTGGCCCAGATAGGTGGGCAGGCAGGCGTGGGTGGGGGTCCCGGGGTCTGGGGGTTACCAGGGCTAGCCTCGGGGTTCGTGCCTCCAACCCCTATCCCCTGCACACCCCCGCTGCCCCTTCCCTTGCAGATCGCTGGTGTGGAGCACGTGGTTTTCGTGCAGAAAAACATCTTGAACTGGAAAGAGAGGACCCTTCACATCGAAGCGCACAACGAGACCTTCGCTAGCCGCGTGGTGGTCCACGAGAACTGCAGCTACACGGTGAGCACCGGCTTGGCGACCCCTGCCGCTCCGCCCCGCCCTGAGTTCCTGCGTCCAGGCCAACTCCCGCCCTCCCGGAGCCTTGAGCTCCTCACATCCACAGTTCAGATACACAGCTGATATATATATTTTTACAAGTTTAAGCAGTCTCGAATATAGCTTGAGACAAACTTACTAAAATATTTTTCTATTTATATGTATCATTATATACATATACTTTTTCAATCTGTGAGATCTTTATTTTTCTATTTTTTATTGTTGTTCAAGTACAGTTTTCTGCCTTTTCCCCCACCCCTCCCCTCTATTTTTTAAAATATATTTTATTGATTACACTATTACAGTTGTCCCAAATTTTCCTCCTTTGCCACCCTCCACCCGGTACCCCCATTCCCTCCAGCAATCTCTCCCCTAGTTCATGTCCATGGGTCGTACACATAAGTTCTTTGGCTTCACATTTTGTATACTACTCTTAACCTCCCCCTGTCTATTTTGTACCTACCATTTATGCTTCTTATTCCCTGTACCTTTCCCCCATTCTCCACCTTCTCCCCCCAGCTGATAACCCTCCATGTGATCTCCATTACTGTCATTCTATTCCTGTTCTAATTATTTGCTTAGTTTGTTTTTGTTTTAGTTTTAGGTTCAGTTGTTGATAGTTGTGAATTTGTTGTCATTTTACTGTTCACAGTTTTGATCTTTTTCTTAGATAAATCCCTTTAACATTTCACATAATAAGGGCTTGGTAATGATGAACTCCTTTAACTTTACCTTGTCTGGGAAGCACTTTATCTGTCCTTCCATTCTAAATGAAAACTTTGCTGGATAGAGTAATCTTGGATGTAGGTCCTTGCTTTTCATCACTATGAATACTTCTTGTGAGTCCCTTCTTGCCTGCAAAGTTTTTTTTGAGAAATCAGCTGGCAGTCTTATGGGAATACCTTTGTAGGCAAGTTTCTGCTTTTCTCTTGCTGCTTTTAAGATTCTCTCTTTAACTTTTGGCATTTTAATTATGATGTGTCTCAGTGTGGACCTCTTTGGGTCCAACTTGTTTGGGACTCTCTGTGCTTCCTGGACTTGTGTGTCTATTTCCTTCACCAGATTAGGGAAATTTTCTTTCATTATTTTTTCAAATAAGTTTTTAATTTCTTTCTCTTCCTCTTCTCCTTCTGGCACCCCTATGATTTGGATGTTGGTACATTTGGAGATGTCCCAGAGGCTTCTTATTCTGTCCTTGTTTTTTTTTTAGTTCTTTTTTCTTCTTGCTGTTCTGATTGAATGCTTTTTTCTTTTTTACATTCCAAATCATTGATTTGATACTCATTTTCATCCCCTCCAGTGTTAGTTCCCTGTTGATTTTTCTTGATCACCTCAGGCTCCACCCCACACAGTTTACAGATCTGCTCTCTACAATAGACCACACTACTAAGACAGGGAGCCAAAGCAGCTCTACCTGTCAGATGCAGAGTTCAAAACTTTGGTTATCAGGATGCTCAAAGAACTCAGTGAGTAGAGCAACTCATATTTGTTTGCATGTCACTGTACTTCCATGGATTATGCAGTCACTGGAACTCCGTGCTCCTGGAGCACTCTAAGGATGCAGAAACAGTCCAAAAGCTACGAAGGATAAAAGACAGCTTATCAATGGACAAAACTTCCACAAGCTGCACCACATCAGGATGATAGCTGCAGCCTGGGCTCCGGAAAAGTGGGGCGGGAAAAATGGACCAGAGACACTTGAGGAGAGACTGGGGGTAGTGGCTTTGGGGAGAGAACTGAGAGAGCAGCCACCAGGATCCTGGTGCTGAGTCATCCCCTATACTGCAGGAGCCATCCTGCCCATGCAGACCTACATACATATAATTTTTAAGTGACAGGAACACAGATATCAGATCCACTTTCTTCCTGCCCCTCCTGAGAAGACCTTGTGTTGCACTCTGGGTAGGGGCTCTTGTCACTGCTGGACCCCTTGGGTGTTGCCAGCTGTGACTGTGCTGTCCACTGCATGCTCTAGCAGGACCTAGGTCACCAAGAGAGCCCAGGAGGAGGGCATGGTGCCTCCCACCCCGAGACTGTGTCATTACTCCTGCCTTGCTTTCAGGTCCACCCCGAGAATGAAGACTGGACTTGCTTTGAGCAATCTGCCTCACTTGACATCCGGTCCTTCTTTGGCTTTGAAAGTGCCTTGGAGAAGATTGCAATGAAGCAGTACACAGCCAACGTCAAGAGGGTAAGAGAGGGGTTCCATCAGTCACACGGAGGACAGTGCACAGACCTCGGGGGTTGCCAGTCCTGCTTCAAAGCCTCCTCTGCCACCTGACAACCCATGTGACGTCAGGCAAGATCCTTAGACTTTCTCATCTGTAGGATGGGTATTCTAACAATGGCCATTTACAGGAGATGAGGGATGGACAGCAAGCCCGTAATGGGGTCATCATAATCACTGTCTTGGTTGTTCCCAGGTTGTTGTGTGAACTCTGTGGACACAGAAGGAACATTGTGCAATGCTTTTCCCTGGTTAAAATTACCCCTGCTTGGTTTAAAGATATCAGACCCATCACTGAGTAGATGAAATTCATTTTAATAATGTATTTTGTCCAATGTATTATCAATGTAAAACTTACATTATTTGTTTGATCCCAAGTCTTGCAAATTTGGTGTGTATTTAACATTCACAGCACATTTCCATTTGGTCTGGCCACATTTCAACTGCTCAATAGCCATGTGTCAGGGCTGGGACCAGAACAGATGGGATGACTCCCAGGTGGGTGCCCCACTGTCCTGCATGGTGCTGACATGTCTTAGTTCTCTCTGGTTTCCAGGGGAAGGAGGTGATTGAGCATTACCTGAACGAACTCATCTCTCAGGGCACCTCTCACATTCCCCGGTGGACGCCTGCCCCAGTCCGGGAGGAGGACGCCCGCTCCCAGGCTGGGCTGGGAGACCCCAGCTGCCTGGAGGTTGATGGGCCCAGAAGCACCCAGAACGCCAATTCAGAGATGTTTGGTACTGACGGTAGGTAACTGCGGCTGAAGCCTGAAGTCCGAGGAAGTCTGCATGGGGTTTGCTCCCTCTGCGGGGGGAGAACTGCCATGGGTCCGCTCGGGGGTGCATCGGGGTCCTGGGGTGATTCAGCCTCCTCCCTCCCACGGCTGCTGTGCCCTCTCTCTCTCTTCCAGCCCAAGAGCCAGAACTGGTTCACTTTTAGATCAGGAATTGGCCTGACCCGGTGGCTGAGGGCTCCCTTTTCTCTGGTTTTATTACTATTTTAAATTATATGAGTGATGCACGATCATGGTGGAAAAAAATTCAGATTGCTCAGAAGATGTTAAGTAGGAAGTAAGATTCCTTTGCTCTCTTTAACTATCTAGGCATCTATACATACATAAAATGTGCATACATTACATATGTATATACATGCATACATACATGTATAACCTAGGTTGAACAAATGAGAGCACATGATATAGTCTATTTGCTACTTCGTTTTTTTCACTTGCTAATGTTTCTTGAGTAGCTTTCTGTATCAGTGCATGTGTCTTAGCTCTTTGAAGTATTTCATGGTGTGGCTGCACCACAGCTTATTTATTAATAAACATTTATTGATTATTTCATTTCATCTTAGCCAGAAGGCCAAGAAGTGATTATTATTGATTATTTTTAATTAGTTTATTTAGCTAGCCCCCTACTGATGGATATTTAGGTTGTTTCCATCTTTTTCAGAAAATTAAAAAAAATTATTTATTGAGTTTAAAGATAGAGAGGAAGGGAGGGAGGGAGAGAGAGAGAGAGAGAGAGAGAGAGAGGAAGACATCATTTTATTGTTCCACTTATTTACGTACTCGCTGGTTGGTTCTTGTGTGTGCCCTGACCAGGCTGAACCCACAACCTTGGTGTATCGGAACGATGCTCTAACCAACTGAGCTGCCCGATCAGGGCATGTTTTCATTTTTTAAAAAATACAAATAATGTGGTATAGCTTTGTTTTTAAAAATATTTCCATGAATATATACATAGAATATAGTTGAATAAGTTGGATTGATGAGTCAAGGTTATGTGCAACTAACATTTTGGAAGATTTACTAACATTTCGGAAGATCTACTAATTAGGCCTGTAAAGAAGTTGTGCCAGGCAATGTTCCCACCAGAAGTGTGTAGCTTTGTCTGTTCCCGACTTCACCTCAGCTCCTCACGAGACTGTTATTAGATATTTTAAACTTCTGAAAGGCAAAAAGTGAACATTAGTAGATTAGTGATTACTTCTTTCCTATGAGGGAGGTCAAGTATTTTTTTCATGTTTAGTGACTTTAATTAACTTATCTGTGAATCCCTCTTCTTGTTCTTTGTCCATGTTCCTATTTGCCCATTAATTTCTTACTACTTTATGAGAGCTCTTTACATATTAAGGCAATTAGCCCTTTGTCATGTTTCAGACTTTTATTGACATGGGAAATGTTCACAATATGATGTTAAAGGGGAAAACCTAGGACACAAAACCACACACACCCCCTGCATCCAGCTTTAACCACGTGCATTTGTGCTGCAATGTGTCAGTTTCTCCTCGGGGCACACTGAAGGTGGGGGCCTGCCTGACTTAGAGATAGACCACGGAACCAAAGCCACATCTGGGAATGTGTTTAGGAAGAACAGAATTCATTTGTTTAACAATGATTTATTCTGCACCAACTAGCTGCCTGATATTGTGCATACATTTTTAAAATACTAAAAAATTGTTTTACAGCCCTAACTGGTGTGGCTCAGTTGGTTGAACACTGACCTGTGAACCAAAAAGTCGCTGGTTCGATTCCTGGTCAGGGCACACACATGCCTGGGTTGCACGGGCCAGGTCCCCGGTTGGGGGCGTGCAAAAGGCAACCAATTTCTTTTGCACATCAGTGCTTCTCTCCCTCTTTCTCCTTCCCCTCTCCTCTCTCTAAAAAATAAATGCAATCTTAAAAAAATATTTTTTAAATAAAACCACACTTCTACCCCTTCTTGTGCATACATTCTCTGGGTCATGTCCTGTGCCCTTCCTGTTTTGCACAGGCCTTTCCTTCCTTCTCCGTCTGTGCTTCCAAAGCAGAGCTGGTACTCAGGGTGGCTGGTGGGAGGCACAGTCATGCCCTTCCACCCTGCTCTGAATCACTGAGCCTTTGTGTTCAGGAGAAAGAGGCCTTCACAGCTGCCTGGAGGCTGAAAGGATGCTGGTATCTCCTGCCTCTCTTGTATTTTCTACCTCAGCCCTTCCTTACTCACCACCGCCCCACATGGCCTCCCTTGCCCTCCAGCTTCTCTGCTTCTGATCACTCTGTGAGTGTTTCGGGGTCTGGACAGTCACCCACTCCCAGCATCCCTTCTTCCTCTTGTTACCCAGATGCCTCCTAGAGCAGATGGCATGACCCCAAGCCCCAGGCTCTGTTTTGGAAGTAACTACTGTTTTCTTATTGTGCTATCTGCACACAAAGAATGAACCATGCCCACAGGACTGCTCTTATAGAGTGTCTCCATCCATTGCCGAGAGGCTAACACCCCAAGATGCCTCACCATGCCAGCATGTGCCACCCCAGAAGTTAAGGGTGGGCAACAGGACATCAGGTTGGAGCACAGCCTCTAAATGTCAGCGCATGCAGACCACGAACGGCCCAATTGTGTCAGATGGCATTGAACAGTGGAAATGATCTGTGCAGCTATGGGCTGTATTTTGGGGTCAGGGCTCTGCCTGCCAAAAGCCCCACATCTCACAAAGGGCCTGGGGTGGTGGGAAGGCAAAATAAACTGGTATCTATCAACCACTTGTTATGCCAAGCACACTACACGCATTTACTCACTTGAGTTCACTTAACCTCTCTCAGTTTCAGTTTTGTCTTCTGTAAAGTGGGAACACCTCATAGGAGTGTTGGGAGAACTCACTAAGATGGTGCATGATGCATGCCCTATTGTTAATAGTCTTTACATCAATAGCGAATGACGAGGAGGAGAGATTAAGAAAACAAATAAATTTAACCAAAGAGGTGAAAGACCTGTACTCTATAAGAAAATTATAAGACATTGAAGAAGTGAATTGAAAATACAAGTAAATGGAAGGATATACCTTGCTTATGGATTGGAAGAATCAATATTGATAAAATGTCCTTACTATTCAGACCAGTCTACAGAGTCAATGCATTCCCTGTTAAAATATTGGTGGCATTCTTCGCAGAATTAGAGCAACTCATCATAAACTTTATATAGAACCCCAAAAGACCACAAAATAGCCACATAAACTTCAAGAAAGAACAAAGTGGGAGGTATCATGCCTCCTGATATCAAACTATACTATAAAGTTACAATAACCCAAACAGTATGACACTTTCATAAAAACAGATGTATAGACCAATGGAATAGCATAGAGAGCCCAGAAGGAAATCCTCGCTTATATGGTCAATTAATCTACAACAAAGGAGGGAAAGATATACAATGGGGTAAAGACAGTCCCTTCAATAAGTGGTGTTGGGAAAACTCTACAGATACAGGCAAAAAATGAAATTGGACCACTTTCTTACACCATACACAAAATAAACTAAAAATGGATTAATAACTTAAATGTAAGTCTTGAAACCATAAAACTCCTAGAAGAAAACATAGGCATAAACTCTTTGATATCATTCTTAGCAATATGTTTTTGGATACACATTCGTATCTTCTCAGGCAAGGGAAACAAAAGACAAAACAAACACCTGGGACTTATATGAAGCTAAAATATTTTTGCACATCAAAGGAAACCATCAACAAAACAAAAGACAACCTAATGAATGGTAGAAAATATTCATAAATGAACTCTACCTGGTGTGGCTCAGTGGATTGGGCACCCGCCTTCGAACAAAGGGGTCGCTGGTTCGATTCCCAGTGAGGACACCTGCCTGGGTTGTGGGGCAGGTCCCTGGTTGATGATGTGCAAGAGGCAATCAGTCAATGTTTCTCTCCCTCTCTTTCTCCCTCCCTCTCCTCTCTCTAAAATTAAATTATATAAAATCTTAAAAATAAATGAATAAAATCTTTTAAAAAATCACGATGAGATATCACCTCATATCTGTCAAATGACTATCGTCAATAAATTAATAAACAAGTGTGGGCAAGGATGTGTAGAAAAGGGAATCCTCATGCACCGTTGGAGGGAATGCAGATTGGTCCAGCTACTGTGGGAAAGAGTATGGAGGTTCCTCAAAAAATTAAAGATAGAGAAGCCATATGATCCAGCAATTCCACTTCTGGGTACTTATCTGAAGGAAAGGCACACGCTAATTTGAAAGGATGTATGCACCATGCCCATTGCAGCATCACCGGTAAGAGCCAAGACATGGGAACAACCTAAGTGTCTATAGGTAGACAAAGAAGATGTGGTACGTATATACAATGAAATATTATTCAGTAGTAAAAAGAATGAAATATTGCCATTTATGAAAAAATGGATGTACCTAGAGGGTATTACTCTAAGTGAAATAAGTCAGAGAAAAACAAATATGATTCCACTTATAGGTGGAATCTTAAAAAAAAAAACAACTGAGTAAACAAAATAAAATAGAAACAGACCCATAGATATAGAGAACAAGCTGATGCTTGCCAAAAAGGAAGGGGGGATGGAAAAAATACTCAGAGGGTGGGACAGCTCTAGAAGGTGGGGATTATTTCCATTTCTGAAGGTCTAAGGGGACATATCACTCGCCACTGTGAGGTCCAGGCTTGTCCCAGCATGAGTTTTCAGAACCACCCCGGATACGGATTGGAACGACTAGAGGACCTGGAGCCCATGGGGCTGTCATCTGGTGAAAGGGCTACCCTGTGGCTTGGGACTACATTTCAGATCCAAGGTGGCCAGTAAGGTATGGGTTCCAGAAAGGGTAGACGTGGTGGTGAAGAGACACAGCATCTCCCTCTTGTCCTGAACCTCTGCTTCTTCTCTTGCAGGGGACAAGCTGGATGTAGACTACATTGAAAGGTGCCTGGGCCATCTCACGCCCATGCAGGAGAGCTGCCTGATTCAGCTTCGGCACTGGCTGCAGGAGACGCACAAAGGCAAGGTAGGTGCAGGGCCGAGGCAGACGCATACTCAGTTACAGCTGCCCAGCCTCAGGCACTGGGGAGGAAGGGTCAGGGAAATAAGTTTGTGTAATTAGCAATACTAGATACTTAGATTTTGCCTTCTTTTCATTATATACTGTCTCATTGATCTACAACGCATGCTGTGCATTATCACTGATTTGGCACTGTTGACATTTGAGGGGGGACACTTTTTTTTATCCTTACCTGAGGACATGCTTGTTGATTTTAGAGAGAGAGGGAGGGAGGGAGGAGAGAGAGATGTGAGAGAGAAACATCTATTGGCTGCCTCTTGTATGTGCTCCAACCAGGTATCAAACCCACAATCTTTTGGTGTACAGGATAATGCTCAACAAACTGAGCCAGGGCAAGGAGAGAGTTCTTTCTGGCAGGGGGCCACCCTGTTCACTGTAGGGTTTTGAGCAGCAACCCTGCCCTCCACCCACTTGATGCCATGAGCTCTCCTCCCCCAGTTGTGACAACCAAAAATGGCTCCAGGTATCACCAAATGTCCCCTGTGGGGCACAGTCACCCCCAATTGACAATGACTGCTGTTCACATAACCATGCACACTGTTCTTTTAAAAAGAGATTTAACGGCCCTGACCGGTGTGGCTCAGTTGCTTGGAGCGTCGTCCCATAAACCAAAAGGTAGCTGTTTGATTCCAAGTCAGGGTACATGCCTGGGTTGCCTGGTCAGGGCATGTCTGAAACAACTGATCGATGTTTCTCTCTCACATCAAGGTTTCTCTCCCTTTCTCTCCCCCCCCTTTCCCCTCTCTCTAAAAAATAAACAAAATCTTAAAAGAAAAATAAAAGAGATTTAGTGAGTTGCAAGGGTTGATTTTTGACTACATGTGAAGTTTGCCTTTAGACTCTAAGCCTTATCACACGAAGGTCCACAATGCATTTGGATCCCTACCATGGACTTGACCTTCAACTCTGTTGAATAAGAACTTCCTGCTTGGTCATGAGTTGCTGGCCCTTTCTCCCAGCATCCCCTCCCCACTTTGGGGAGCAGACAAGGGAGTTGGCGTTTGGCTGTGATGTAACCTGTCTGCCCCTGTTTCCTCATCTGTAAAATGGGGATACCATTAGCATTCACCTCCCAGAGTGAATTAATGGGAATACATGTAAAACGCTTAGAGCCATGTCTAGTTCAGACTGAGCACCCAGTAAACCGTGCTTTTGATTGGCCTTGACTGTTGATATATACCCTGGGGAAGGAAGAAAAGCTGGTGGGGTCTTAGCTGGTCACCTCAGCTATTAGGCTTTTTGGGTTTTATGTGGCAGGAATGCAGCTTGAACAACAAGCACAAAAAGGGAGGGGCATTATTATTCAGCTTATGTAACAAACTGTTAAGAGGGGTATATTAATTTCCTGGGGCTGCTGAAACAAAATGCCACAAATTGGGTGGCTTAAAACAACAGAAGTTTATTCTTTCCCATTTCTGGAGGCCAGAGGTCTGAGCTCAAGGTGAGAACAGGGTTGGTTCCTTCTGGAAGGTCCGGGGGAGAATCTATTCTATGTCTCTCCCCTGGCTTCTGGTAGCGGCTAGCAATCCTTGGCTCAGGGATGCATTTGGTCTTTTCCCCAGCTAAGTGTTTTTACATGAGACAAGAGATTCATTTTCCATAATTTTATCTACTGGGTTAGGAAATACCATTCTACGGGTTGCTCCTTCTTCTTCTCTCAGATTCCCAAAGATCAGCACATCCTTCGGTTCCTGAGGGCTCGTGACTTCCACCTAGACAAGGCCCGGGAGATGCTGTGCCAGTCCTTGAGCTGGCGAAAGCAGCACCAGGTGGATCTCCTCCTTCAGACCTGGCACCCCCCTGCCCTCCTGGAGGAGTTCTATGCGGGGGGCTGGCACTACCAGGACATAGGTGCGTTCCTTGACCTACGTAATGGATAGTGCACACTTTGGTCACTGCTGAATGCACTTTGAGTCCCACTTTTCATCCTTCTTTCTTTTTCTTTGGACTCTTCTGGACATCTGGAGATGACAACCCAGCCATGAAGAAGGCAGAACTGGGCTTGAGGCAAATAGTATCCTGGGGCTGCAATAGCAAATGGCCTCGAACTGGGTGGCTTAAAACAGCAGTTTATTCTCTCCCAGTTCTGGAGGCCAGATGTCTGAAATCAAGGTGTCGACAAGGCCCCCTCTGCAGTCACTAGGGGAGAATCCTTCCTTATTTCTTAGAGCTTTTCTGGTGGCCCCAGGTGTTCCTTGGCTTGACAGTGTCACCCCAGTCTCTGCCTCTGTCTTCACATGGCCTTCCTCTTTGTGTCTCTCTCTGTGTCCTCTCCTCTTCTAATACAGACCCCCGGTCACTGGATATAGGGCCCACACCAATCCAGTATGATTTCCTCTCAAGATCCTTAACTAGTTACATCTGCAAAGACACACTTTTCGAATAAAGCGACATTCTGAAGTTATGGGTGGACATGAATTTTGGAGGGATATTATTCAACCCACTATAAATATCTTTGGCTTTTCTGTTACAGTAAAGTTTATTATGAAGACAGGCTGGTTTGGGGACAAGGGGACAGACAAGTATACATAGGAAGGGTGGCTCTGGTGAAGTAATGTGGCTTCTTTACATTAATGTCGCTCACCCTTGCTGAGGGCAGGGGCCAAGTCTTCCATGGTTAGAACGCACTTGCGATTCTTGCTCTTTTGCCATTGAAGTCAGTGCCTGTTATGATTTTCAATATTCTGTATATAAAAATTCATATACAGTTGATCCTGGAACAATGCAGGGGTTAGAGATGCTGACCCCCCTCACACAGTAGAAAATCCAGGTGTATTTTTAAAAAGATTTTTATTTATTTATTTTTAGAGGGAGGGAAAGGGAGAAAAACATTGATATGAGAGAGAAACATCGATTGGTTGCCTCTTGGATGTGCTCTGACTGACCAGGAACCAAACCTGCAACCCAGGGATGTGACCTGACTGGCAACCCTTCACTTTGGGGGATGACACCTAACCAACTGAGCCACACTGGTCAGGGCTCCACATGTAACTTTGACTTCCCCCGAAAGTAAACTACAGTCGTTCTTTGGTATCCACAGGGGACTATTTCCAGGAACCCCTGAGGATACCAAACTCTGCAGATGCTCAAGTCCCTTACATATAGTTGGCCCTCTGCATCCATGGATTCCCAACAGCGGGCCATTGATGTGCTGTTGGTTGGCTCCATGGAGCTTAAACCTAGGGATATGGAGGGGTAACTGTATATCACCTGAAAAAGTCCCACAGATCGATGGACCCACGCAGTTCAAACCTGTGTTGTTTAGTGGTCAACGGTGTGTTGATGAGAGCAAATGCGTGAGTCTCCTGAGCACTGGCTGGGACACTTTCTCTTAATACACAGTCGATCCTCAATATTCATGTGTTGCATAGTTGTGAATCTGCCTACCCACTAAAAGTTATTTATAGCCTCCAACCCAATACTCAGGAAGCTTTTGTGGTCATTCATGGACCTGCGCAGAGCAGCAAAAAAAAAAAAAAAAAAAAAAAATCCAAGTTGCCCGACTTGCGCTTCTCCAGCTGAGGGTGCACTAGATGTCTTTCTGCCTTCCTGTTTCAGCTGTCATACTGTAGACAAGCGTCCTTTTTGTGGTCCACTTAGTGCCAGTTTTTGTATCTCTGTGCTTTTGGTTGGTGATTTTGCTGTTTCCGATGGCCCCACGCATACTGCTGAAGTGCTCTCATGTTTCTAAGAGAAAGAAGGCTGCAATGCTGTGCTTACAGAGAAAATGTGTGGGTTAGATGGGATTCATTCAGACACGCTTTATAGTGCTGCTGGCTGGAAGCTTAATGTTACTGACTCACAATATATGCTAAATAAGGTGTCCTTAAATAGAAATAGAAAACAAGGCTACGTGTCGATCAGCTGACAAAAATGTTAAGACAAGAGGCTTGCAGGAACCTAACCCTGTGTTTTTCCTAGAAGCAGTGGTTCTATATTTGCTAATTCAGTGTTCAAGGTGACTTTATAGCACAACTAACGTGAATAACAAGAATTGACCATATTAAGTATATAATTCCTTATTTTTCCTTTTTTGCTTTGGCTGACAGAAAGCTAATAGCCAGCTTTTATCTATTCACTCCATGTTCCTTCATTACATGGCTCATATCCTCTTTTTAAAAAAAGTTTTTAAACTAAACTTCTAATGTTAGAACAGTTTGGGGTCTTCAAAACAGTCGAAAGGGCTTACAGAGAGTTCCCACATGCCCCTCAGCCAGCTTCTGTCATGGTGTAAACCCGAGTGTTTTAACACCTGCACTGTCTTCTTCACCATAAAGTGGTGCCAGCCCCTCTGGGGAGCAGGCAGGGCGCTCGTAAGTGGGGCGTGCACTGGGCCGCGGTGAGCCGCGCCTGGCACCCTCATCTCTAAGGAGGGGACGTTCTCATCATGTCTTTGACCTGCCCTCTCGCCTGCATTCCCTAAACAACGTCTCCTGTCTCTGCAAAGATGGCCGCCCCCTGTACATCCTGCGGCTGGGACACATGGACACCAAAGGCTTGATGAAGGCCGTGGGGGAGGAGGCCCTGCTGCAGCACGTGAGTCGGGGTCCCCGCTTCTGGAGCCCCCGGGGGCTGCCTGTGGTGGAGCAGCCTCGTGAACGTTGGCCGGAACATTCTCTACCTTCCAGGTGCTTTCCGTCAATGAGGAAGGACAGAAGAGGTGTGAAGGGAACACCAAACAGTTTGGCCGTCCCATCAGGCAAGAAGCCCCCGGAAGACAAATTCCCCCGAGTAGTAAAAACAGCCAAGGCCCACAAAGCCTGGCACTCCACAGAAATGTCCTCACCTACTTCTCACAATGACCCTGGGAGGCTGGGACTGTACTGTCCCTGTTCTTTATGGAGGGGGAAACTGAGGCTCAGAGTCGTGATACTCCTCCAGGGTTGCTAAGCTGGTTAAGTGGCAGAGCTGGGGTTTGAACCTGTTCCTGTCTGGCTCAGGCTCAAGGACTTTGTCTGCCATGCCATACACCTCCTGGCCTTTGCTTTTTGGGGCCCCCCTTCCCCCCAAGTACCACCTTTACTCTGTCTCCCAGGCACGCAGGCTTGCAGCTGTCCCAGCACATCCAGGAGCCCGCCATTCCTCTCTGCTTTCCCCAACTTCTATGCCCGAGCTCAGCGGCCCACGCAGTGCTCACAGTGACATTGCCCCCAAAGGCTCCGAACCTTTCCCCTTCTGTAAAGTGGGAGCGGTATCACTAGTTCTGGGGCGTCTTTATAGTTGATCGGAACCAGTGACGGGGAAGAGATGATGCAAACGCACACAGAACTTACTATGCAGCACACACTCGTCTGAGCCCCTTGATTCAGGCCGTCCTTGTCACCACCACAGGAAGGAGGCAAGGCAGGGCCTGCCACTGAAGCTTTTATCCCAATTAGCCTGATCTTTGTGCAAGTTATGTTCCTCTGCTCTTTGGTGCTTTCCTAAGGGACATATATACTGCGGCGGGGGATCAATCAGTCAGGGTCCTGGCCAGAAGCAGAATTCATCCCAGATGGCTCAGATGACAGGGTGTCACAAAGGGCTCCTTACAGTGGTTTGGCAGGGTGAAGGGAATGAAGCTGGGATGGAGCGGCTCCCAGGCACTAGCATAGCAGTAAAACGGTCATTTTCCTGATGAATCCATACTAATGAAATGGAGGCACAGAGAGGTTAAGTAACTTGGTTAAGGCCACACAGCAGGTGGCAAAGCAGGGATTTGAACCCAGCTCTTAGCATTTATACCCTATTTCATCATCAGCATCTTTTCAACAATCAGTAGTCATAACTAGGTTTTACTGAGTGAGTACCATGTGCCTGTCCTTGCAGAGACCTTTATATCTACCACCTCACTTAATCCTAACAACTGTTGCTTGAGCTGGGGACTGTTACTGTCATTGCTACTGTCCCGATGAGGAGGGAATTGTCCGGGGTGAAGGTGACACTTGAATTTGAGTGCTCAGCCTCAGAGTCCATGCTCTGAGCCTCTTTGCCACGTGGCCTCACCATGGCGGCAGGATCCAGGAGTGTCCCGCACCCCTGCCCCTTCTGTCTCAGACCCGCCTCGCTGAGCCTTCTGTCCATCCCTGTCCGTCAGCCCCTGGGTCCCTGCGGCGGGTGTTGGGTGCCCTGGGAGGTGGCAGAGCAAGGTAAGAGGGCTCGTGTCTGCCGCAGCTCCTGGACCTGCCTGGTGGACCTGGAAGGGCTCAACATGCGGCACCTGTGGCGGCCGGGGGTGAAGGCCTTTCTGCGGATCATTGAGGTGGTCGAGGACAACTACCCGGAGACCCTGGGGCGGCTGCTGATCGTGCGCGCCCCCCGCGTCTTTCCTGTGCTCTGGACGCTGGTGAGAGCAGGAGCCTGAATGGGAGGGGGTGCCTCTGTGGGCTGCCCTGCCTGCTGTCCTGTGTTGTTTCCTCTAACTCATACAACATAAAGCTCACCCCTTTAAAGTACACAACTCAGTGGTTTTTAGTATATTCGCAGAGTTCTGTTACTATATCTACTACCTAATTCTACAACACTTTCATCACCCCAAAAGGAAACCCATCAGCAGTAACTCCCATCTCTCCTCCCCCCAGCTCTTGGCAACCGTGAACCTACTTTGTGTCTCTATAGATTTATGTGTTCTAGATACTTCATATAAATGGACTCAAACACGTTGACATTTTTCGCATCTGATTTCTCTCACTTAGCATAATGATTTCCACATTGTAGCGTATCTCAGCACTTCAATTTTTTTTGTCTGAGTAGTCTGCCACTATATGGATAGAGCACATTTTATATATCCTTTGTCCTTCTTCATGGACACTAGAGTCACACTCAGAATTGTATAGGCTTCCTGGGATTCCTCTGAGCTGGTTCCGAGGAGTGCCGGGATGCTGTACTATAGGGATATTAAAACATTTTGCACCCTGCCTGCTGTGGCTCAGTGGATTGAGCGCCAGCCTGTGAACCAAAGGGTCGCCAGTTTGATTCCCAGTCAGGGCACATGCCTGGGTTTGGGCCAGGTCCCCAGGCCCCCAGTAGGGGGTGTGCAAAAGGCAACCTATCAATATATCTCTTGCACATCTATGTTTCTCTCCCTCTCTTTCTCTAAAAATAAATAAATAAAAATCTTTAAAATCAATAAATGTATCCTTGGGTAAGGATGAGAAAAATGTATGTGTTAAAACATTTTGCTCACAACCCACAGTAAGAAATACACTTTATGTTGCAACCTTTCACATGTCTGTATACACACACACGCACACAATTAGGCTAGTCACAGTGTACCACAGCGAATTCACAACCGCTGACAGGCTGTCTCTTGCAGCTGAACACCACTGCCCTGGGGTCCTGCGACCGTCCGCGGGCCAGCGCAGTGCCAGGCCCCTCCCACTCCTGCAGACTCAGAGTTGGCACCTTGCCCAGCGTCGGCTTGTGGGTGTGTGTGCTCAGTGCCCACAAAAGCATAAGAAGCGCAGCTGTAAGTAGAGGTCTGACCAGGATAGAGATTCAAGGGTTAAACAGACTCAATGTTTTACGAAGCACCTACTATGTGCCAGGCATGTTTCCAGGCCCTGGGGATTCAGAGTGCACAAGCCAGCCACTGTTTCCATGCACCACCCCCCACTGTCGTGGGGTAGGAAGGTAGAAGGCAGATAACCTCACACAAGTAAATGCTTCACAGTTTCCTGTGACAAGGGCATGAGGACATTCAGGTTCTTGGAGAGACTCGGCAAGCCAGGTAGGGGTTTATGCAGGGGATAGTTTAGATTGGGGAGTGGAGGAAGGTCCCGCTGAGAAGTCAACTTCTGGCTGAGACCCGAGGAAGGAGCAGGAGTCATGCAGGGAAGGGCAGAGGGAAGGTACAGCAGGCAACCTGCACAGTGTGGGCAAAGGCCTGGAGGCAGGACTGGGCTTTAGAGGAACTGAAACACCAGTCCAAGGGGTGGAGGGAAAAGGAGCAAAAAGGCCAGCTGCCCTGAGGAGGCTGGGAAGATAGAAGCTCAGGAACCAGTGCCTGCCGAGTCCAGGCTGTGGTGATGATGGGACCTTGTACTGGGGCAGTAGGTTGCCCTCGAGGGTTGACAGCAGGAGTTTGTGAGCAGATTTCTGGGGCAGAAAGTTATCTGGCTTCTGTGAGTAAGTCAAAGCCGAGCTGGGGAGCAGGAACCGTGGGAGGGATAGGCAGGACCTGCTACTAAAGCTTTTCATCCTGAAACATCCTGATCTTTGTAAAAATTGCGTTCCTTTTGCAGTTTGGAGATCTCCTAAGAGGGTGTACATTGGATAGGGTAGAAGGCAGTCAGCTGGGGTCCTGGCTGGAAGGAGGATTCGCCCGCTAGTGGAGGGGTGGGGTGACATGAAAGAACTGTTGCAGAGGTGTGGGAGGGATGGGGAAGCCCCTGGGGACTGGTCACTGCAGTAAGCCCTATCCACCCCGGGCCGGAGGGGCAAGCACAGGGGATAGCCTTGTTGGCAGAGCCCAGGCAAGCTGGAACAGGGTGGGGGCTGCCAGTGGGAGCTGTGGCTTCCAGGGGCACTGTGGTGGGGAGGGGTGGGAGAAGTACCCACCTCCCATCTCCTGCTGCTGCCCCCCTCCTCTGGCCATGCCCAGGGAGCAGGGCACTGTCTTCCAGAGTAGAGGGCTGAAGGAGAGTGACCGCTCAGGTGGGATCCCAACTCCCAGTCGGTCCTCTGCCTGTAACATTGTTCGTTGCTGAACTGGCTTGTGTCCTACCACGCCAAGTGCCTCAGTCCCTTCTTGTTTCCCTCCTTCCCTCTCTCCCCCCACCCCACCTATTTATTGAATCAGACGCCACCTCAGCATTGAAGATGTGGTGAAAAGCCTGATTGACATGCAGCTTAGAGCTCGCTGTGGGAATTCCATCTGGGATAAACAGAGCACGGTCACTCATGCAGTAGAATTGCACTCAGCCATAAAAAGGAAGCACTGATAACGCTCCACATGGATGCACCCTGAACACACGCGAAATAAAAGAAGCCAGACATAAAGGCCTCATGTCATATCCATTTATACAAAATGTCCAGAAAAGACAGAAAGCATATTGGTGATTTCCAGGGGCTGAGGGGAGAGGGGAGGAGTGAGTGCCCGTGGGTGTGGGGTTTCCTTCTGGGGGGGATGAAACTGTCTCAGAATTAGATAGAGGTGACGGTCGCACAACATAGTGAATGAACTAAAATCCACTGAACTGTTCCCTTTAATATGGTTAATTCTATGGTGTGTGAATTACACCTCGATAAAAAAACAACTTTCCATCTTGCCTCATCTCCTTCATTTCAGATCAGCCCCTTCATCAACGAGAACACCAGGCAGAAGTTCCTCATCTACAGCGGCAGCAACTACCAGGGCCCTGGAGGCCTTGTTGACTACCTGGACAAGGAAGTGATCCCCGACTTCCTTGGTGGGGAGTGCCTGGTGAGGCTGCTGGGGCCCTGGCCTTGGGGAGGGGGGCAGTCTGTGGCCTCGGGGGACCTGGGGACTGCTGGGGCAGGGCCTGATTTAGAAGCTTCCCAAAGAGAGGTGACTCCTCTTGGAAGGACGGTGGCCTTACCTTGGTTCTTTCAAACATAGTGAGAGAGAAGGAGTTTCCAAAAGGCCAGAGACCAGGCCAGCCAAAGCCGTACCCGTCCGGTACCCCTCCAAGTCCAGGTTGCTAGGACACAGCCCGAGTTCAGCTTTGCAGCCTCTGCTGCAGGGGCTGTGGCTCATGTGTCCCTGAGGCTCGGACCCCAGAGCCAGTGCACCCAAGGGACTTACCCCAACTCCTAATCACAGGGTGGGGGTGACTGCGCAACTGCTTCCAGAGGAGGTGGCCCTCGCCCCCTCGTACTGCCCCCCTGGGGTCACAGCTGTCTTATCACATTTGGCTGTGGGAAGGCAGGCCCCTCTCCCTTCTCTAATAGAAATACCAAAAAGCATGCTTGCATGATTTGGGGGTTAAACAAAACAAACCCAGATCCTAGGAATTTTTGCCAGCCTTGCTTGTTTTCTCTACTTGTTGTGATGTGTACGCCTGACATATTTAGTAAGTGGGCTGCAAGAGCAGCAGTGTGGCAGGGAGCACGTGCCTGGGAGCCTGGTAACGTGGGTTGCCCTGGCTCGGCCACTTCCTGCTGCGTCCTCTCTGCTGCCTTGCTGCTCTGAGCCTCCGTTTTCCCGCTCCTGAAATGGGAAGGGTGATAGTTCCTGCTGCATTGCTGTGGTTCTGGGGTTAAATGAGGTCAAGGAAGCCCAGTGCCGAGCTCATTGAGATCGCTGTTACAGGTGTGTTCAGGGGTCACAGAGCACCTTCTGTGAGTCAGCCATGCCTGGCTGGGCCCTGACCTGCCACTTTTGTCTTTGTCCCCCAGTGTAATGTCCCTGAAGGAGGGCTGGTCCCCAAGTCCCTCTATCTGACGGATGAGGAGCAGGAGCACGCAGAGCAGCTGCACCAGTGGAGAGAGACCTACCAGTCGGCCAGCGTGCTCCGTGGGGCCCCCCACGAGGTGCTGGGGCCCCAGCCTGGGAGGGCCCCCTGGGCTGGGGTGTCATTATAGGTCAGGGTCGCCCAGAGAAGAGCCTGAAATGAGGGTTCTCATGAGGGCGATTTGCTGAGGACAAGCTCTCAGGAGAAACCTGTGTGGAAGGGTGTGGGCAGGATGGGTGTGGGCAGGATGGGTGTGAGCAAGAATCTAAGCTGAGAAGCTGTTTCAGCCACAGCCCACCCCACCCTGACCTGTGGGGAGCGCTGCATGCGTGGAGCCCAACAGAGTGGCCCTGCCAGCCTCTTGTGCCTTCTTGTCTGTCAGTCAGTGACTGTGGGTCAGCCCCAAGGAAAGGTGGGACTTCGCGGGCATTTCAAAAAGAGGGGCCGTCTATTCTCAGACCTTGCCTGTCTCTGTGCAGGTTGCTGTGGAGATTCTGGAGGGGGAGTCAGTTATCACCTGGGATTTCGACATCCTACAAGGGGATGTGGTGTTCAGCCTGTACCACACCAAGCAGGCACCCAAGCCGGGCCCCTGGGAGCCTGCAGCCAGGGCCAGTGGGCAGCTGATGGACAAAACCTGGACCCTGGGTGCAGATTACAGCCGTGTGGAGGCCCCCCTCATCTGTCGGGAAGGGGAGAGCATACAGGTTCAAATTCCTTGGTTCTTGTATTCGTTCATCACGCAGGACTGAGAGTTCACTGTGTGCCAGGGTTCTGGGGCCACAGCATGAGACACACAGGACCTGGTCCTCTGCCTCCAAGATCCTGTGGGGTGTGGGTGGTTGGGGGGGAAAGACAGATCCTGACAGTTCCAGGACCTGGAACTCAGGACCCCAGCCTCAGAATCCCCTGGAACCCGTGTTAGAGATGCTGGTTTCCAGGCAGGGTGACTCAGAACCTCTGGGTGTGGGGACTGGGGTCTGTAACCCTCACCCTCTCCTGGTGATCTCTAATGCACAGTCAAGTTCCAGAACAAGCACAGCACAGAAACTGTAGGTCTGGGAACAGAATGCAACATGGCACCAAACATGAGCCTCCCCTGCTGACCTCACATCCTCCATGAGGTCAGTGCTTGCAGGTTGAACATCACAGGCCCCCAAACACACACTCATGCACACACACACACACACTCACATACATATACACTCACACATACATATACGCACATACACACGCTCACATGCTCACACATACAAACACTGGCACGCACTGCAGATCTTACTGAAGGTTCCATGGGCAGTCTAGCACATCACAGGCCCCGGGATCCTCCTGAATATCCCAGCCCTTCTCTGAAGTTGCTCTTCTTATAACAGCTTACAGCCCCTTTTCTTGTTCTCTCTTTGTTCTCAAAAATCTCTAACCACCTATGAGCTCCCCCCTTGCCCCACCCCAAATCCCTCTCCAAACTCCTCAGTGTGCAAGGCTCAATCAACAGAACAAAAACCCAACAAAATCCAGGCAGTTGAACAAACCCTGCCTCTGCTGTCTGGCAGCCACACCCTTCAGGCCTTGAACCCCTCCCCCAAATTCAAAGGCAGACTCTCAGCTTCAGGGGATATGGGGGTACCAGTGGAGGGGGAGCAGCAAGGATGGCTTCGGGAGGCTCTTAGAGGAACAGCTTGCTGGTGGGCTGGTTCAGAACAGGGCTCTGTACCTCGGAGGACCAGAAACTCAGGCATGGCTACTGTTTCAGGGCTCCCATGTGACCAGGTGGCCTGGCATCTACCTGCTCCAGTGGCAAATGCATACGCCCCCTGGCAATGTGGCGGAGGGCGTCCTGACGGCCCTGCACAGCCCTGGCCCCAGGTGCAAACTCCTCTACTACTACGAGGTGCTGGCGTCTGAGGACTTCAGGTAGGAGGGCCTGAGAGAGGGGCCTGGACAGAAAGGGCCCCCAAAGTCCCCTCCAAGACGTGCTGTGGGCATTGCATTCACTTCTCCTGCTTGCTTCTGAGCTTCTCCAGGGGTGGGACCCTGGAATTGCTAAAACTTTCCAGTGATTCAGCACTTAAGCATGAGAAACTGCATTCTATGTCCAAATTCTATCTCAGTTGCAGAACCTTCCCCTAAAATGAAACCATGGACAGGAGCCCAACATACTAGACTGATTGTTGGGGGGAGTCTGAGGTCCTGCTATTTGGACCTCCCCTCACATCTAGAATTCCATAAAACAGCCTTCGGACTGTTCTAGAACAGTCTAGAACAGTGCCTCACAGACAACTCTTCCCAAGTGGTGCTTTCAGAGAGACAGGGAAATATAATAGTTAAGACCTCCAGCACTCCCTGGTTGCTGTGTGACCTTAGGGGAGTCACTTCACCTCTGGGGAAGGAGACAGATATCTAGGCCCAGGAAGCACAGAGAGTTCCAAGCAAGATGAACCCAAAGAGGCCCACACCAAAAACATATCTTCATTAACATGGAAAAAGGTAAAAATAAGAGACAGTCTTGAAGGTAGCAAGAAGTAAACAACAATTCATATACAAGGAAAACCCCTTAAGGCTATCAGCTGATTTCTCAGCAGATACTTTACAGGCCAAAAGGAAGTGGCCGGATATATTTAAAGTGCTGAAAAAAGGAACCTACCACCTAGAATACTCTACCTGGCAAGGTGATCATTCAGGATTAAAGAAGAGATAAAGAGATAAAAACTGAAGGAGTTTATCACCACTAAACCGGCTTTACAAGAAATGTTAAAGAGTCTTCTTTAGACAGAAAAGAAAAGGCCATAACCAGAAATAAAAACATATCATGAAAGAAAAAAAATCTCACAGGTAATGGAAGATAAATAATAAAGAAAGCAAATAAGCAACTTAAAAAGTTAGTATGAAGGTTAAAAGGGAAAAGTAGCAAAATTAACTATAACTACAATAGTTGGAAATATTCATCATATACAAAAATAAAGAGATCTCTAATATCACGTCAGAAACAAAGTGTAGAGTTGGGGAGTAAAAATGTCGTATTTTTAGAGTAATATAGATGGATATATATGAACCTCATGGTAACCACAAACCAAAAACCTATGAAAAATACACAAAAAATAAAGAGAAAGAAACCTAAACAAAACACTAAAAAAATCCAGCCAACCAAAAGGAAAGAGATAAACAGAAGAACAAAGGAACAAAGAGGAACTACAAAAGCAACCAAAAAACAATGAACAAAATGTCAACAAAAGCACAGCTATCAACAATTACTTTAAATGGACTAAATGTTCTAATCAAAAGGCACAGGGTGATATTGCGGCTTCTGGACAAGATGGAGGCGTAGGTAGACACACTGTGCCTCCTCTCACAACCAAAAGAGGAAAGACAACAATTTAAAAAGCAAAACAAACAACCAGAATGGACAGAGAATTGAACGGAGTGGAAGTCCGACAGCCAAGAAGTTAGAGAGGACAAGTTCATCCAGACTGGTAAGCAGGGCGGACCTGGGAGGAGAGTGTGTGCAGCGAGAAGGCAGTTGGCCCCAGGGAGACTCGGGGCGGGCGTGCCTGGCCAAAACGCGTGGCCAGCGCACCCGGAGAAGCCTGAGGAAACCAGCAGGGTTGAGACTGGTGGACTGGGTGGTCCCTCATTTGTGCGCAGAGAGACCAGGAGAAGGAGCTGGGAAGCGGAGCAGACCATGCAGCCCACCATTGTGGGGGTGGGGGTGGGGTGGGGGTGGGGGGAAGGAGCCTCCAACCAACTGTTGAAGGCACCTGTGGGGTTTGAGGCAGCGACAGGAGTGGCTCCCAGCCTCACAGTTCATTGGGGGAGGGTGACTGGGAGCTGGTGGTGAGGGGAGCAAGCGCCAAAGCTCTCTCCCAGGCCCCGTCCCCAAAGTAAGTGTTACAACACAACAACGTAGGTTACCCCGCCCTGGTGAATGCGTAAGGCTCTACCCCTTAAAGTAACAGGCACATCAAGAGAAAAAAAATAGGCCAAACAAAAGAGCACATCAAAGCTCCAGAAAAAATGCAACTAAGCGACAAAGAGATAGCCAACTTATCAGATGCACAGTTCAAAACTCTGGTAATCAGGATGCTCACAGAATTGGATGAAAATTGGTTGCAATTAGTTGAACAAATGAAGGATACACTAAAGGAAATGAGGGGAAATGTGCAGGGAACCAATAGGGATGAGAAGGAAACTGGGACTCAAATCAACAGAGTGGACTAGAAGAAAGAAAAAAAACATCCAACCAGAAAAGAATGAAGAAACAAGAATTCAAAAAAATGAGGAGAGGCTTAGGAACCTCCAGAACATCTTTAAACATCCCAACATCTGGGTCATAGGGATTCCAGAAGGAGAAGAGGAAGACCAAGGGATTGAACACTTATTTGAACAAATAATGAAAGAGAACTTCCCCAATCTGGCAAAGGTAATAGACTTCCAGGAAGTCCAGGAAGCTCAGAGAGTCCCAAAGAAGCAGGACCCAAAGAGGAACACACCAAGGTACATCATAATTATATTACCCAAGATTAAAGATAAGGAGAGAATCTTAAAAGCAGCAAGAGAAAAGGAGACAGTTACCTACAAAGGAATTCCCATAAGACTGTCAGCTGATTTCTCAAAAGAGACCTTTCAAGCAAGAAGGGGTTGGAAAGAAGTATACCAAATCATGAAAGGCAAGGACCTACATCAAAGAATACTCTATCCAGCAAAACTTTCATTTAGAATGGAAGGGCAGATAAAGTGCTTCTCAGATAAGGTCAAGTTCAAGGAGCTCATCATCACCCAGCCTTTATTATATGAAATGTTAAAGGGGTTTATATAAGACATGGAGGGATATTAACCGGGGAGTGGGAGGGGGAGAGAGGGGGAAAAGGTACAGAGAATAAGGAGCATAAATGGTAGGTAGAAAACAGACTGGGGGAGGTTAAGAATAGTATAGGAAATGTAGAAGCCAAAGAACTTATGTGTATGACTCATGGACAAAAACTAAAGGGTGAGGAATGGGGAGGTGCAGGGTAGAGGGGCATAAAGGGGGGGAAATGGGACAACTGTAATAGCATAATCAATAAAGTATATTAAACAAATAAAAAGAAAAAAATGCACAGGGTGGCAGAATGGATAAAAAAACAAGACCCATCTGTATGCTGTTTACAAGAGACTCACTTCAGATCAAAAGACATACATAGGCTGAAATTGAAGGGATAGGAAAAGATATTCCCTGAAAATAGAAATTAAAAGAAAGCTTGGGTGGCAATACTGATATCAAACAAAATAGACTTAAAAACAAGGACTAAAAATAGACGAAGAAGCGCATTACATAATGATAAAGGGGTCAATCGAAGAAGAGGCTATAACAACCATAAATATTTACTCACCCAACCCAGGCGCATCTAAATATATAAGGCAAATATTAACAGACATAAAGGGAGAAATTGACAGTAATAGTAGGGAACTTTAATACCCTTTTTACATCAATAGATCATTCAGACAGAAAATCAATAAGGAAACAATTGCCTTAAACATCACATTAGGCCAGATTGACTTAATCAGTAATTATAGAATATTTCACCCAAACATTGCAGAATACACATGATTTTCAAGTGCAAATGGAACAGTTACCAAGACTGATCACATATTAGGCCAAAAAATAAGTCTCAATAGATTCAAGAAGATTAAAATCATATCAAGCATCTTTTCTGACCACAGTGGTATGAAACTAGAAGTTAACTATAAGAAGAAAACTGGAAAAAACACAAACATGTGGAGACTAAACAACATTTTACTAAACAACCAATGGATCAAAGAGGAAATCAAACAGGAAATAAAAAAATATCTGGACACAAATGAGAATGAAAACGCAACTTTCCATAACCTATGGGATGCATCACAAACAGTTCTAAGAGGGAAGTTCATAGCTGTACAGGCCTACCTCAAGAAACAAGAAAAATCCCAAGTAAACAGCCTAACTTTACATGTAAGGTAACTAGGAAAAAAAAATTCAAAGTAAGTAGAAGGAAGGAAGGAAGGAATAAAGGTCAGAGTAGAAATAAACAAAATAGGGGCAACAATAAAAAAATAATGGAAAAGATCAAGGAAAGAGCTGGTTCTTTGAAAAGATATACAAAATTAAAAAAAAAAACCAAAACCTTCAGCCAGATTCATCAAGAAAAAAAGAAAGAGCCCAAATAAATAAAATCATAAGTTACAACCAACCCCAAAGAAATATAAAAGATCATTCAAGAATGTTACAAACAATTATGTGCCAACAATTTGGACAACTTAGAAGAAATGGATAAACTTCTAGAAACATACAACCTTCCAAGACTGAACCAGCAATAAACAGAAAATCTGAATAGACCAGTTACTAGGAATAAAATATAAGCAGTAATAAAAAAAACTCCTAACAAACAAAAGTCCAGGACCACATGGCTTCACAGGTGAATTCTATCAAACATTTAAAGAAGTAATACCTATCCTTCTCAAACTGTTTCAAAAAATTGAAGAGGAAGGCCAGCATTACCTTGATACCAAAACCAAACTAAGACACTACAAAAAAGAAAATTAGAAGATGATATTTCTGATGAACATAGATGCAAAAATTATTAACAAAATATTAGCAAACCAAATTCAACAATACATTTAAATGATCATACACCATGATCAAGCAGTATTTATTCCAAGATGCAAGGATGGTTCAATATCCGCAAACCAATCAACCTGATACAACACATCAATAAAACCAAGGATAAAAATCATATGATCACCTCTATAGACGCAGAAAAAGCATTTGTGAAAATTCAACATCTATTTATGATACAAACTCTCAGCAAAGTGAGTATAGAGGGAATGTACCCCAACATAATAAAGGCTATATATAACAAACCCACAGCCTCTATCATATTAAATGGTGAAAAGCAGAAAGCCTTTCCGCTAAGATCGGAGACAAGGATGCCCCACTCTTACCACTTGTACTCAATATAGTATTGAAGTCCTAGCCATAGCAAGACAAGACAGAGAAATAAAAGGCATATGAATTAAAAAGCAAAGCTGTCACTTTTTATATATAGTATTATGTCAAATGACATAATACTATATATAAAATATCCTAAAGATTTCACCAAAAAAAAATGATCAGAACTAATAAAGGAATTCAGTAAAGTTGCAGGATACAAAATTAACACACAAAAATCTACTGTGTTTCTATACATGATAATGAATGGCCAGAAGAAGAAATTAAGAAAACAACCCCATTTACAATTACTTCAAAGAGCATAAAATTCCTAGGACTAAATTTAACCAAGGAGATGAAAGACCTGTATTCTGAAAACTCTAAGACACTGAAGAAAAACTGAAGAGTACACAAATAAATGAAAGGATATGTCATGCTCATGGATTGGGGATTAATATTATTAAAATACCCATACTAACTAAAGCAATTTGCACATTCAAGGAAAACCCCAATCAAAATACCAATGGCATTCTTCTCATAACTAGAATAAATAATCATTAAAATTTATGTGGAGTCACAAAAACCCCAAATAGCCACAGCAATCTGGAGAAAGAAGAACAAAGTTGGAGGTTGTCATGCTCCCTGATTTCAAACTATACTAAAGGCTATAATAATCAAAACAATATGGTACTGGCACAAAAATAGACACATAGAACAATGGAACAGAATATAAAAATAAACCCTTGCTTATATGGTCAATGAATCTATGACAAAGGAGGTAAGAATATGTAATGAAGAAATGACAGTCCCTTCAATAAGTGATATTGGGAAAACTGGACAGACAGATGCAAAAAAGTGAAACTGGACCACTCTCTTATGCTATCTACAAAAACCCACTCAAAATGGATTAAAAACTTAAATGTAAGGCCTGAGACCATAAAACTAGAAAATATAGATAGTAAACTCTGACATTGGTCTTGGCAATATCTTTTTGGATATGTTACCTCCATCAAGAGAAACAAAAGCAAAAAGAAACAAATGGGAGTACATCAAACTAAAAACAATGCTTTAAATTCCTTTCCGTGGAGTTACACTGGGGTTCCGGGAGGGTGTTACATCTGAAGTCACGTCCTGAGCATAGCTCCAAGGATCCTAGGGGCACGAGCAGCCCAGCGTTAGACATCCTGGGCCAGCCTCTTTCCTCCAAACAGAGTCTCCGTGGTGTGGCAGAGGGCTGCTGATTCCCTCTTTGGGAGGTTGCTGATTTCGGCCAGAGCAGCTCTGACATGTAGACATAGGTATCTGGGGGCTGCTGCCTCTACAAGGGTAAGTGTGGGTGGACGAGTGGGCTGGAAACAGCTCACCAGCCCATCTGGTCAGTGTGGAGGAACCTAGATGCCCTGCCCCTCATTATCCTCCTGAAAGAACCAGTTCAAGGGCTGTTTCCCAGGCACCCTCAGTGGGCACGTGCCGGGCTGGGCCCTGAGGGGTCGGGGACCAGTCAGACAAGGTCTGCTGTCATGGAGCAGGAGACCACATGATCACACCCGTGTGTAATTATGAGGAGCGATGGCCGCCATGAAGGTATTCCAGCCTGGGGTCCTTATCCGAGGTCCCACAGCCAAGAAGAGGTGCTAGGGCTCCTAACACAGGGTGCTGTCATAGCACAGAGCAAGAGGCCTGGCACAGGGAGGCGGGGGCTGTGGGGTGTCTGGGAAGTGACACTGGAGTTGAGATGTAGGTGCTGTGCCCACAAATTATCTATGGGACTTGTCAAAATGTGGCCCGAGAACATGTGGTCTAACAAGCCCCAGAAAACGGTGGTGCTGTGCTGTTCCCTGGACCACGCTTTAGCCAGGTCTTGAAGCCGCACTGTCCAACCCCGTAGCCACAGGTAGCACTTTCAACTCAGCTATTAGTTTCATAAAATTAAAAATTGCATTCCTCAGTCTCAATAGCCACATTTGGAATGCCCAGTAGCCCCATGTGGCCAACGGCTGCTCTGATGGACAGAGCGGATATGTGTCCATCATCACAGAAAGTTCTGGATGGTTCTACTCTGAAGTTTGTGGTGGGAATCAACTGGACAGAGTGGGCGGGAGAGAAAGGCTTCTGGCAGGAGGTACAGAGATGAAAATGCTCAAGACAGGGGAGGTGTGTGTCGGAGGAGCTGAAAGGAGGCAGAGGGTGAGGCTTGAGATGGGGCTGGTGGCTCTCTAGGCTGTGGGATGCCCTCTGGGCCATGCCAGGTCCCCAGTTTAGGGAAGCTTCTGAATAGTTTGCAGCAGGCTGGGCTCTTTTTGGGAACATGGGGTGCAGGGAAATGCGTGGAGCTTCATTTCTCATCTTGGCCTCACTTGCTTTCCCCTCTGCAGTTGCCCTTTGTGCCTGGGGTGTTTACCAGCCTTGTGGGAAGAGCCCTGGGGCCTTATTTGCAGCATCACCAGCTTTTCCACCGATGCATGTGAGCCCCAGGGCTGTGTCTCCACCAGAAGGTAATATTTATGCTATGCCTTTCCTCCCCAGGGGCTCCATGTCCAGCCTGGAATCCTGTACCAGCCATTTCTCCCAGCTCAGTGCTGCTACCTCCTCCTCCTCCTCTGGCCAGTCCCACAGCAGTTCCCTAGTCTCCAGATAGCCAGACTGAGCCCTGCGGGGAAGCCCACCCGCCTCCCATGTCCTCAAGTGTCTACAACCAGAAGCCAGCTTGCTGCATGACCAGAGACCGTGGGGGCTGCCGCCCTCATCTGGATGCTGCCAAAGTTGGGTTGTCTGGAGCTGACAGCAAAGATTCAGCTCGTGGCCTGTGTGTGGTGGGAGCCTCTAAGTCAGAACCATCTCCTTTGGACTTTGTCTAACAAAAAGCCAAGGAGTGGGTGGACCACCTTCAGATCTGCCTGGTCTGGGGGTTCAGGGATGTCATGGGGCTCAGCCCCCTCCTTTACTTCTGCCTCTGCTTTCCCCAGATGGCCTCCTTCTCAGGTGCCTTTCCCATTGCCATGAGGCTCCTTCCCTCTTTCCTCCCAGCTCAGCTCTAGAAGGGAACTTCCTTCTCCCAAAGTTCTTCCAACCTCCCAGAATTGAGTCTAATCAGCCTGCCTGGGTCCCATGCTGGTCCCTGAACCAATCATAGTTGCCCAGGAAATGGAGAACACTGATTGGCCAGCAGGGTCTTATGTCCAATCTGGACTAATTACTGTGTGGGAGAGTAGTGCAGTGATTGTCCAGCATGGACCACATGCTTGTCCCTGGAGCCAATCACATGGCCTAAAAAGCACAAGGGGCCTCTAGGAACATTGGTGTCCCCCAAGGAGAAGGGGGAAAATACTGGGCAGGCAGAAGTGACAAATGATCATCATAGCATCTGATTTCATGGCTTTGCTTTATATCTCAAGAGGGGTACCATGAGCAGTTATATTGATTACAGACTTTGCTTTCTGTGGGGAGGCAGCCCACCCTGGACTTGAAATCCACTTTCCTGGAGCTTGGCTGGGAAGGCCTAACCCTGACCATCCTTAACTTGAAGAGGGTGGAAAGGCACAGGGTTTCTGCTAGGTTTTAGGTAGTGATGAAGTGGCTCTAGCTATTTTTACACTCCTCTGGAGCTCCCTTTCTGTCCTGGGTGCTCTTCAATTATGACTTTTTTAGTTTTAAGTTACAGAGACCCACATAAAAAGGGTCCAGGAGGGCTTGCTCCACATATAGCTGGACCCAGGGTCTCAGCCTGCCATCAGGACTCCCCTGTGGGGTGGAGGCTATGATTTTGGTGTGTCTGCCCTGGGTTATGTGTGACCCCTGGAAGCAGCTCCAGTATTGACAAACTTTCCCTGAGTTCCTGCGTGGGAGAGTCTTGTGTGTCCTTGGGGCCTGAGGACATTTCTCTTTTCCTCTCCTGGGCCTTCAAAAAAGACAACAGGTCAGAGGTCACCAAGTGGCAGCCTGCTGCCTGATCTGGCCTGCCTTTAGTGTTTTTTTTTTTTTTTTTGCCTATAGAACAATTTCAAAATTGGGGCATTTCACCCAGAAATCAGGATTGCTGGCTTCCCTTGGGCACTTGGCAATGTTAGCAAAATAGGCCACTAATGTCACAGAAAGGCAACAAACACAGTTGTTACCCTGGAGGGGGCCGTGCCGGGCCCCACCCCTCCCTGTAGACCCATCCCTAGCCCATGTCACTCGCTTGCCTGGTCTGCCTGGGACAGACCTCACTGCAATGGCTTGGCAGGCAGCTGGGCTCCAGTCTGGGGCCTAGAGGACCAGCGATGCTTTTATCTTGTAACCTTGCTCACAGCTGGAGGTGGTCTCTGGCCAACATCCGGAGTCACTGGGCCTTGCCCAATAGGTGGGTTTATAACCCTGGGGATCATTGCTTCCCTGCTGGCTTGGCATGATGGGGCAGGAAGAGCAAGGTTACTTCCATACCAACCTCAACCCCAAACGTGGAGCTGAGGGAAGGACACATCCTTCTTCCTGCACGGAGGGAGCCTCGTCCACCTCTGTAGTTTTCCACTTGCTTCTCAGGTATAGGAACAAAATCCAAAACTGCATCCTGCATCAAGGTGTGTGTGTACACATGTGATGGAGAGAGAGAGGAAGGGAGATTGGAGACATTCTCAAAAGGAATTGCTCCCATGTGACCAGCCGTTTATTGCTGAGAGCAATTTGTGATACTGTCAACTATCTTTAGATGATTTTCTAGCTTGCCTCTAAAAACTATGTGTTATCCTAGAAGCATTTTGGGGTAAGCTGCCCTAGCACTCCCTACACACTTATTGTCTAAGACTAGCACCCAGTGAAGGAGGGAGAAGTCTTTCCCTGCGGTTAGAAGTGGCTTCTGATGACTGGAACCTGGGTCTGCCGATTCCAGAGACAAGGGTCTGCCATCAGCAGTCCAGCTTTCAGAGGAGGAACAAGGGGCCTCAGGCCCAGTCTGTGCTCCCCTTCAGAGCTCCCTGCTCCCTCTCGACTTCACCCAGGCCCCTTGGCTCCGCATCTCTTTGCACACCAGCCTCATCCTCTCCTCTATCTGATGGGAAGTGGCTGCCAGCATCCCCTAGCCTACAACCACAAGGCTTGCCATCGCTAAGTCTGAGAGAGGCACTCTTTCCACTTCAAATCCCATGGAGACCTTGGACCGGCCCTGCACGAGTTACATGCTCACTCCTGTGGATGTACAGGCCAAGAGGGTGGAGGCTCTGTGATTGGCATTCCCTCCAGGAGTGACAGTGGGGTGGGGGAAGACCAATCACCAAGGACAAGGGGAGCTGAGCCAGAGAAGCAGCAGACGGCCACAGTGGTGCCTCCCACGGCTCCCCTGTGCTGAGGGTCTCTAGGGCCCATGCTGGAACATATCAATCAATATACCATCTTCTTACCTTTGAGAGGCTAGGAATTAAATACCCAAGGAAGGGCTGCTAAGCTCTTGACATCTAAATTTCCCTGGGCCCTGGGCCTGGAAGCTCCTTGGCTTGGCTTTTTTCTCTAGCTTGTTCATTAACCTGTTGTGACCAGGACAGAAACAAGCCACTCATAACAGGACCTGCCCAGGCCCTGGGTTTAGGAACCTGGGTCTTAAAATGTAGACAGGGTGGGGTTCAAACCTGTCTGTGTAACCTCTTTGTGCCTCCGTTCCCTCATCTTTGAGATGGGGACCGCAGTGCCTACCTCGCTCACTGGGTCGTAGTGGGGTGAAGTGAAGAGTGACTGAGCGTCCACAGCCCAGCACCCAGCTCCTAGGAAAGTCAGCGGTTACTCTGGTTTTTTACTGCTTCTCATCCAAAGGCTGCGGACTCCTTCCTGAGACTGCCTGTCACTGTTTTTCATGGGACAGAAGGCTCAGTGCTGGGTGCATCCAGAGAAAAGTGGGTGTCGAGACATTATTTCCCTCTGACTTTCCCTTTCAGAAACTGCTTGTGTTTTCTGGGCAAATCCACTCACCTGGAGCAGCACGGTTTGGGGTGGTATCTCTCTCACCCGGCCAGACTGTTCTCTCCACAGGGTGAAATAAGGAGAGTGTGAGACTTTTTTCCTACCCTGTGCTCCCTCGGATTTCTCCCCCCTCCGTAACATGAATTGTTCAACGAGAATAATGTAATTCTTTCCCACACAGTCTGTTTCAGCCAGTAAAACACGAGGTTTCATGTTGCCCTGATCATTTGGTCCAACCAGAAGAATTAAATGTTTTCGATTTGGACACACCTCTACTGTCTCCTTCCTAAAACCCTGTAGATTTCCCTCGGCTTGTTCAAGAATTAACCAGCTGCTGTTTCTTAGACCCTAGAACCTTCTCAACAGGGGTTATATCACCCTCAGGGGTTGCAAATTGGTCCTTGGGGGATGGGGGTAAATTTTTAATATATAAAGTACAAATGGATTGGTCTCCCGGGGGTGTTGTAACAAATTACCACAAACTAGGTGGCTTAAAAACAAGAGAAATTGATTCTTTTCCCACTCTGGAGGCCAGAAGTCTGGCGTGGAAGTGCCAGCGGGCTCTAGGAGAGGGTCCTGCCTGCCTTTTCCAGCTCCTGATGGCTCCTGCTGTTCCTGGGCTGGTGGCCACATCACCCCCATCTCTGCCTCTGTCTTCCCATGGCCCTCTCCCCTGTGTCCCCTCTTCCTGTTAGGACACCAGTCATTGAATGTAAGGCCCCTTAACCCAGTATGATTTCATCTTGAGGTCCTTAACTAATTACATGTGCAAAGATCCTACTTCCAAATAAGGCCACATTGGGAGGTTCTCGGTGGACGTGGGTTTGGGGGCACACTGTCCAACCCACTACATGTGCATGTAGCACATAAGCAGATGCATGCGGTTTATTCAAGCATTAAATGCAGATCCCTGGAGCCCACTCACCCACTGCCGCTGACTTGCAATCTTGGGGTTAGGTTCCTGGATTCTACTTGCCAGGAATTCAGGTATCTAGCCCTGCTGCCCCTCTTCCTGGGCCCTATTGCCCTGTCCCCTGGGGTTTACCCAAGTCCCAGCATTGCGTCTGAGCATGGCCACAGTCCTGATGTCAGGAGGGATTCCATTGTTTTGAAGCAGGAGGCCAAGGACTGTCACTGGGAGAGCAGAGGAGGGGGGGTTCCTTTGCATGACAGCATTAGGGCCACCTGTCTACACCAGCTTCTGCTACCCAGTCCTGCCCAGCACATCTGAGGGAGAGGAAGCGGCCCTTGCCCGCCCCGCCAGGGGCACGGTGCGTTCACTCTTTCCCTGAGGTCTTCCCATGGATTTCTCTGGGACTGTGAGGACTCTCAAAGGAACAGCCAGCTGACTCATGGGTGTGCCAGGTGTTGAGAAAGAGAGCTCCCAGGTGCAGGTGATCTGGTCACTGCTGACGTCTGTCTCCACAGAATCACCTCCCCAGAGCCTCTTGGGATTTGGGTCTGGAGAGGACAGAACATGCCAGGACTCCCTGTGGCCCAGAGACTGCCTCTGGGACCAATTCTCCTCCAAGGCCAGGGCTTGCATCCAAGGCAGACCTCTGGGGCGTCTGTGGAGGAGGGTCTCAGGGCACTGGTGTGGGAGTTAGGGCAGGGCCTGGAAGTAGCTGGAAAGAGCCGGAAGGAAAGGTGCTGAGTAGCTAGCTCTCAGGGATGTCAAAGGTGACTGTGGCTTTCAAACCTCTCCCCAGCCCACGCTCCCTCCCCTCCCTTCAGTGCCTACCCCAACACAAGGCACTTCTGAGGAATGTGGGCCCTCAGCGCAGTTTGAAACCTCTGACTTAAGAGTTTTCTGGAGCCAAGATTTTTCTGAGAGACGGACCCCTTTGAGAAGCTGTTGAAAGCTGTGGCAACATGCTTGAATTGTTTCCATTGCCCGCCCACTGGCTCCAGAATTGGAACTTTTTTCTGGAGTCTCCCTGATGCTAAAGTTTTGTAAAGAGAATGCCAATGGCTGAGATATATGCCACCACGGTAACTGCCCAGCACACTGCACTCTCAGGGCTCCCAGTCAGCCCGTCAGGACTCGCGGTCTGCGCTCCATCCCGGCCATGAGGTGGGGAAGGCGTCCTAGCTCTGCCACACCTAGGTCACGTTCCTCTCCAGCCCGCAGTCCTGAAGCTTCATGACGTTAGCTCTTGTAGGTTTGTGTCACACGTGGCACCTCATCCCCAAAGGTAGGTATTGGAATCTTGGACACGTTTTTACCTCCAGGTCCATGTCCCATCTAAGCCCTGCAAATGTCCAAGTCCAAAGTGTGCCTCTTCTGGAATGGCACATTAGGAGTGTCAGACTCTTTGGGTTGCGAGACCCAAAACCTAACAATCTGCCTCAAGCAAACCTGGGTATTCACTGGTCCCCATAATTGGGAACTCCAAGAATGACACTGGCCTCAGGTATAGCTGAATCTAGGGACTCAAATGATAGCCCCCCTCTTGGTTCAATTCTCCATGTTGGCTTCACTTTCCTCCTCCATGTGGCCCATACCCTGGAAGCTGGATAATCCTGGTGGAGAGTTTCTTTCCCCCGGTTCCAGAAGTTCCAGGGTGGGCTGTGACTAGCCATCTGGACACATGCCTATCTCCAAACCATTCGCTGATGCCACCTGGACTTGGGGGGAGGGCATGGTGCCAGCCAAACTATAAGGATGCAGAATGGGGAAGAGGAAGTGCCCCAAAGCAACTTGATAGAGGCTTGTGGTTACGGCTCTTGATGTCCTGCCCACCTACCCTGGACAGTCTTACTACCACAAAAGGTGTCTGGATGCAAGAAACTTCAATTTTCTCTTCCATGGCCACCCCGAGTCTACTGGACTCCCGTGCAGAGCAGGCTGAAGTGCCAGGGCGCTAACCTCCAGGAGCAGCCCCAACCCATGATGAGAGCTGGCGATGAGGACACCCGTTTCCCCTGCCCCCGCCTGTGGGTGGCATAGTCCTCTGCTCTCCCGGAGGCCCCAGTGTGGTGAGCCTGGCTGCCCACAGTGGGAAGCTGCTCACTAATGTACCATGTGCAGGCTGCCTCACCTTCTCCCCTCACTTCCCTGTCTCCCATCCAGGGGTTCTTGGGGTCACCTTGCAAATACACTACTCGCCCTCACGTCCTTGTCTCAAGGTCTGCTGCTGGGAGGACCTGGCCTCAGATGGGGCAGATGCTAAAAGAGGGACTGGATGGCAGGCAAAGATAACAGATGCCCTTATGACACAAGGGAGGTGGCTGTGTCCCCGCTGCTGGACCAGGGACCCCTCTGGCATGCCATGACGAGGCCTCCTCAGGTACTTCCCTGAAGCCGAAATCCAGCAAGCCTGTGCACAGGACTGCAGAGCTGTGATTTTCCACCCAGCCACCAGCACAGCCGAGGACGGGGAGGGAGGCCGGAGCTTTCAGGACATCTTTCTACAGCCTGTTGCCTCAGAGCTCTGGGGTGCTCCGTGTGGATTCCTAGGCCCCTCTGCCCTGACACTGATTCAGTGGGTCTGGGATGGGGTCCAGAAGTCTGTAGTCCTAGAATACTCCTGGGGGATACATTCCGCCCTGCAGCCAGGCTCGGGAAATGTGCCTTAGGAACATGCCACAGTGATCCTAAGGTGCCTGGGAACTTGCTTGAGTCTTGCCACTACGTCCTACCCTTGAACGTCAAATCAGAGTAAGGCTGCTTGGTGCATTAAAAGCAAGCAAAATACAAGACGAACCTTCCAGGTGGAGTGGAAACACAAGCGGCCAAGCAGTGTGATGCTTATGCAGGGGCGGCTGCCAGGCACTTCCCGAAGACCCTTCAGAGCCACAAATTACAAACTCTGATACTCACGAGGATAGGAGGGAACAGGTGAGGGAAGCCGGCTGCTGGGGCTGCAGTGAACTGGACAGGGCCAGGCCAGGGGCTGTAGATTCTCGGCTTGAGCTGTTGCCTCGTGAGGGCACCAGCTGGGGTCACCAGCTCTCTCTCTCTCTTTAGAGAGAAACCAAAAACCTGGAGTTGTTCATCTCTTTTAAACACTGGTAACTAATTTAAATTCTTTTAAAATACAGTGTGCACTAAACCTTTTCCATTCAAAGTGTGGCGGGGCAGCCTTGGTACCACCTGGGAGCTTCTTAAACTCTCAGCCCCAGGCCAGAATCTGCACTTTAATAGGATCTTCAGATGACTCATGTACACATTAAAGTGAGAAGCCCTGAGTTAAACAGAATACATCAGCGAGCTGGAGGTGCTCTGGGCTGCCTGTCCATGGCTCCTGACTCAGGTAAGGCAGCCCCACCTGTTAAGACCCAGGAGTGACCTGAAGTCCAGAATTCAGCCACTGCCTAGGGGCTCCTTTAATTGTATCAATTTATTCAAGTGTTATAAAAACCTTCTTGGTGGTAGGATGACAAAATAAAAAGCCTGTAAACATGATTTCATCCCCCACTCCTCCTAAGGAGCTTCCTGTGATAGGAAATAGAATTCTCGGTGGCAAATGCAGTGATGTGCCACTGTCTCTCTGGTCCACCCCAGTGGCTGGAGCCTGCCACTGGGTCGTGATGCGTTACATTCCATTCACTAGTGGCTCCTGCCCCCGGAGACCGGAGGCTCCTTGGCAGAGGCCCTGGGGGGCCGGCCTCACGGCAGCAGACACAGGCAGGCAGGAAGGAGTCTCTCTCCGAGGAACACTGTATTGCTCAGGTTGCTTGTGCCATGGCAGACATCCGGGGGAGGGCCGAGGGCCAGGTAAGGGCTGAGGCACAGGTGCTGTCAGAAGCTTGGCTTGGCACTGGGGCTGAGATCCTCCAGCGTGAGTGGCCTTGGACTTTTCCCTGCAGAAGCCAGACCGCTTGAAATGAGCCCCCAAAACAGGCCATGACGGGCAGCGGGAGGTGTCAGTCCTTGAAGGAGTTGCCGGCATCGCCCAGCTGCTCTTTCTCAGCGGCCGAGAGCTCCCCGTTCATCTCCTGCAGCGGGTGGTAGACGTAGGACCCATCCACGTGTCGGCGCTGCTCCACTCTGGAGCCGAGGAGTAAGCACACGTTCACCACTGTGCTGATCAGCAGAAGGAAGACCAGGACCAGAGTCAGGGCCAGCCAGGTGCTCCTGGGCAGGAGAGAAACCCAAGGTTCAGGGCTGCGGCAGCGCTGGAGGGTCGTTCCTCCCTCTCGCTTTGCTCTTCTGCCCAGAACAGGGGCACAGCGTTGGGGCCTCCAAAGACCCCGCAACGACTGTCAAGGAGCAAAACGAGCCTTTCTGTGGGGCTGAGGCCCGACTCCAGGCACGTGTTTGGGGAGCAGTGGGACAGCTGCTGTGTGGGACGCAGCCAGTGCTGCCATATCTCCTGATACTTCAAGAGAAATCATTAAAACAATAGGGTTTTATGTAAATGTTACTGATTTTCAGATGTTAATAAATCTCTTAAAATTGTTAAATTGTGCCCTGGTTGGTGTGGCTCAGTGAACTGAGCATCGGCCTGTGAACCAAAGGGTCACGGGTTCAATTCCCAGTCAGGACAAATGCCTGGGTTGCGGGCCAGGTCCCCAGTAGGAGGCGTGTGAGAGGCAACCACACATTGATGTTTCTCTCCCTCTCTTTCTCTCTCCCTCCCCCGTCTCTAAAAATAAATAAATAAAATCTTTTTTAAAAAAAATGTTAAATTGTGAAGACCAACTCAAATGACCTAATCCAGCCCTGGGAAGCACCAGTCTGCATCCTGTGCTCCAGAGGATGCTGACGACAGACAGGCCGGACTCTGTTCCAGGGTCCTCAAAGCAGACAGAGCAGGGAGAACCGACATCCCTTCCCCAAGGCAGGAAGTGGCGGGCACAGAGCAGTGTCTTTGCGTGATCCTTTCTCCTCCCTATGAACCTTCAGCTGAAGCCCTCAAGGCAGAAGAGAACACCGGCAGCTTGCTGGGTGCGGGACCTGCAGCCACACCCGGCAGCCCCCAGGGCTCCGTTGCTGGTGGCTGCTAACGGATTTTAGGTCTGGGGTGAGGAGTCCCCAAAGTCTCACACCTGAGAAGCCTGAGCTTAAGGCCAGGCACTGGAGCACCTGCCTCTGCTCTGGTGCATTCTGAAAGCACATTTTCAGTTTACTCCAGGCCTCATCCTACCAGACTCACGGGGTCAGGAGCGCCAAGAGGGACCTGGCATCTGTTGCCAGGCGCTGCCTCTGGAACAATGCTGGGGGAACTCTTCCTTCATACCCACACCTGGTTTCCACCCCCAGAGGGGGCTGGGGAAGCGGGTCAGGCCAGGCACGCAGGCCTGGGTTATGGGAGGTGAGAACCATGAGAAGCGAGGTTCTCCGAGCAGGTCCCAGATTGGGAGTGCCAGCATCATAGGAGTGCAGATGCCGGGCTGCTCCCCAGACCTCCTGAGGCAGAAACTCCCGGGATGGGCCCCAGCACTCTTTCAATACACCCTCCTCCCTGAGGTCAGGTTTGAAAATAAAGCCTCAACACAAGGCCTGAGGGCACACAGGTGCCTGAGAAATAATGCTAGTTCCTTGGGGCTCGGTGCTTCTGCACTGGGAGCTGAGAACAAGCTGTGAGTGTCATGACCAGGGACAGTGACTCCCATGGGGGCGGTGACCAGGGTCCTTCTCACCACATCCCTTTGAACATCAGCTGTGACTCTCCCCTATGCTCATGTCAGAGAAATGTCACCTGGGTACCCAGCTGCCACCTGTTAGCCTCGCCCAGTCCCTTGAAGGTAGAGGGAGGGGGTCTCCTGCCACCTCTGCCCCAGGTCCCACCAAAGCACCTACCCAGTGAGAAGGGAGAATTCTCTTGTCTGTACGGTGACCTCAGATGGCTGGAGACACTGCTTCACTGTAAGACACCAGGGTGAGGCTGAGGGTCTGGGAGGGTCCGAGTCAGCCTTCTCCTGCCCCCAGGGGCCCCGGGAGGGGCCGTACCTCTGGAGAGAGTGCTGTTCAGGGTGGGTATCTGGGTGAGGTTGCAGCTGCCGGTCTGGGGGTTGCAGGGACACTGGTGCTCACACTCACAAGGCTTCTGGCAGCCTGGCCCATGCCAGCCCAGGGGACACTCTGCAGTGAGGAGACAGGGATGCAGAGGTGGAGGCACCCCTGGCAGAGCCTCTCTGCACTGACAGGATAGGCCCAAGGTGTGTACAGAGCCGGGCTAAAGGAGAGGCGTACCCACCTACACACATCCTCCCTCGGGCCAGCCCCTGGAGGTGCCCTGGGTGGTGCTCCCTCCTGGCTGACTCAGTGAGCCAGGAGGGAGCACCGTTTACTTACCCTCAACACAGCTGTCGCCAATGAAGCCAGGGGGACAGGTGCAGGTCCCCCGAGCTGGGTCACAGGCAGCTCCGTTCTGGCACTGGCACTTCTTGGCACAGTCCTCCCCGAAGGAGCCATTGCTGCAAGCTGGGATGGGGGAAGGAAGGTCTTTGCAAAATCTGGCCCTGTCCCTCCCAGGCTGGGGCCGACAGGGTTGCAAATGGACCTCAGTCACACTGAGTGGCCTTTAGGCTCACATGTCCTCCCAACAGAGCTACTGAGAATGGCTGAGACTATGCGCTTGTGGGGCTTCCAGTCTAGGAGGGCAGGGGGCCATCAAGCTAGAAAGCAAATGTCAAAGTACAAGAGAGAAGTACTGTGGGGACGTGACCCCTTAGCACAGCAAACCACTGAGGGGCGGGGTGGAGGAGGGCCTCTGAGGACTTGACATTAGGCTGAGACTTAGAGAGGAGGAGCAGAGCGGGTACAGTGAGCAGGGAGGGGCTGGAGCACCCAGGGCCTGGCACGTTACACTGAAGAGTCTGAGTTTTTCACCAGGTGTGAAAGAAAGCCACCGAAGGGTTTAAGCTGTGTATGGTTGTAGTGGGCTGAATTGCTCCCCCCACCCCCCGCCAAAATATGTCCTAATTCCCAGAACCCGTAAATGGGAACTTATTTGGAAATACGGTCTTACAGATACACTTAAGTGAAAGACCTTGAGATGAGATCATTTTATATTTAGGGTGAGCCCTAATCCAGTGACCAGGGGTCCTTGGTAAGATAACAGAGAGGGAGACTGAACACACAGGAAGGCCGTGTGAAGACGGAGGCAGAGACTGGAGCGATGGGGCCACAAGCCAAAGGAATGCTGGAAGCCAAGAGCTGGAAGAGGCAGGAAGGGTCCTCCCCTAGACCTTCCAGAGGGAGCACGACTCTGATGACACCTTGAGTGTCAGAGAACACCCTTCTTTTGTTTTAAGCTGCCTTATTTGTAGAATTGCTTGCAGTAGCCTCAGGGCACGACTGCAGTGATTTACATGTGAGGCGAGAGCGAGAGACACGAGGCAAGCAACGTGCAGACCAAAGATGAAGGCAGCTGCCACAATTACCGTACCCTCTCCCCGTGTGCATGGGGGCTGGGGAGGGGCTGGCCTGGTGGCTTTTACCTTCACTGCAGTTGGACCCTGTCCATCCAGCTTCGCAGCGGCAGCCGGCTGCCAAGACAAGACCGAGAAGGTCAGGTGAGGGCCCAGGCAGAGATGGGCAGGGAGAGCTGGGAGCCTGGGTTAGAGCTGCCTCCCCAGAGCCCCCACTCACTCTCTGTGCAGAGCCCGTGCTGGCTGCAGTTGGAGGGGCCACAGTCCAGCTTGTCGCAGGTGGCGCCCCGCCAGAAGTGCCCTGTGCACTGGCAGCGCCCCTCCACACAGGTCCCGTGGCCATTGCAGTCAGGTGGCTGGCAGCGGGGCTTGTGCACACACACCACAGTGGACACACTTCGAGGACAGCGCCACATGTTGTCCTGGCTGCAAGGGCACACAGTGTTTGAGGAGAGGCCGCAGTGCTGGCCACCCCTAGGCAGCCCCTCTAACCTCCTACTGCAGCCCAAGAGAGCTGCCTTTCTCTGTTGCCCCATCTCCAAACTTTTGTAAGTTCTTCATAACCCCCACGGTCCCTCTCACCCCAGGGCCTTTGCACACACTGCTCTCTCTGCCCAGAATGCTCTCCCACCCCATCTGCCTACCTACCTCCTCTTCCTTCAGATCTCAGCTCATGCTTCATTATCCTCAGAAAGTTTTTTCCTGACTAATCAATCCCCTTTCACCAGCTTAGGCAGTACTGGTACACTACGTATACTTCCTGTAAGCAGTGAAAGGCAGGGATCCTGGCTCACTGCTGAATCCCAGGGCCCGGCACATAGCAGGTACTCAGTATTTGTTGAATGAGACAGTCAAGAACAGGCATGGACATGGACCTCAAGAAGGAGACTCTGGTGTGTTTACCAGTGATCTGACGGGTAGCTGGCCAAGGTCCCATTGAGCACGAAGGTGGCGGAGCCCCCGCCGTCCAGGTTGATGGCGTTGACCACACCCTGGTTCAGCAGGAACTCTGCCATCTCCCACAGGTTGACGCTGCGGCACAAGAGCGGCACTGTTGACACAGCCCGCCACCATTTCTGGTGGCATTCTTCTTACTTTCCATGGTAGATGGTATTGTGTTCAGGGTGGCAGGAAAATTTCTAAATGGCCCCCCAAAGATGCCCCACCCTAATCCCCAGAAGCTGTGAATATAAGAGAGATTGCAAGAGCCCTTTCAGAGAAGTTTCTCTGGCCAGTGGTGGAAAAGGAAGTGAGAGAGACTGGAACTCCGAGGGGAGCAGAGGGATCTGCCACGTCTCTGCTGGCTTGAAGGTGGGTGGGGTACACACACGAGGAGGAATGTGGGTGGCCGCAGGAGCCGAGGCCCCGGCTGGCAGCCAACAAGGACACAAAGTGCTCAGTCCTACAACTGCAAGGAACTGCATTCTGCCAGCAATGTAAATGAGCTGGGAAGAGGGTTTTCTTTTTTCCCCCAGAAGCTCCAGATGAGTGCCCTGCCTGGCCAACAGCCTGCTGTGCTGTGGAATGAATGCCCTGAACAGAGCCCAGCGAGCCCTCTGCACTCCCAACCTACAGAACTATGATGTAACAAGTGGGTGCTCATTTGTTACACAGAAATAGCACAACAGTACACTCTTTTTACAGAGCAGGAAAGTGGGGCTCAGAGGGGCTGAGTGACTTGTCTGTGGCCACAGAGCTGGCAGATAGCCAAGCTGGGACTGGCATCGAGGTCTTCTCCCTGCTAACTCTGTGATCATTTCCTTTCACTCCAACTGAGGCTCAGGAGGGAGGAGGCCTAAACTGGGGGGAATGAGAAGAAGGGTATGGGGGATGATGAGTTCTTGGAAGTGGTACAGACTACGGGAAGGCAGGGGACACATGGGTATGAACATCCCCAGGAAACCGTTGGAGGTCAGAGGTGAGCCATCAGGGGTCCAAGTTCCTCAAAGCAGGACTCAGCCCAGACCCAGAGGCTCTGGTTCCTGGCACTTACCCCCGCTGTTCTGTTTGTCCATCTGCATGGAAGAGCACCAGCTGCCCCTTCCGGTCATGGCCCACAGCCGTCCTGGCTGATATCACATTCACAAATTTGCTGAAGGAACCTGAAAGAGAAGCAGCTGGGCTGACCACTGGCCCTCAGGAGGCCCTCTGGGCAATCACTACTACCACCCGCCAGTCCAATGCCACCTCCTAGTCCATGCCACCCAGCGTTTCACTGCCTTCCCAGGGCCCATTCCAGTCAGGCTCACAGAGGAGCCAGAGGGCTCTTCTTAAAGTGTAAATCAAGTGATGTCAGCCCCCAGGGGAAAACCTTCTTATGGCTTCCACTGTTCTTAGAGCAATATCCAAACACCTTTCCAAGGCCCAGCATGAGCATCCTGGCCTGCTCTCCTACCTCATCACCCTGCAGCCACTTTCTGTTCCCTCTGGCTGGACTGCACTTCTCCTCAGCTCTTCCCATGGCTTGCTCCTTCTGATCTAAGTCACCTCCTCCGTGAGGCCATCCCTGACTGCTCGTTCTAAAATAGGCCAATTCCACATTAGGGCCATGGTGTCCCTTCCTTGCCCCAGCATCCCACATTTCAGTGGTTTTCAAACTTGAGTGACCATCAAAATCACCCAGGGGAGCTTGTTAAAACACACAGGCATGGGCCTCACCCCCAGGGATTCTGATCCTATAGGTTTGAGGTAGGTCTGAAGCTCTGCATTTATAACAAACTCCTGGGTAACACAGATACTGCTAGCCCACGAACATTTTAGCAGCACCTCTCTATTCCCTTGCCAGTAGCCCCTTTGCTGCAACTTCATTTTTCTTTCTTAGTACTTACCACTTCTTTTTAGCAAATTATATTTTTCTCTCTTATATATTGAAGAGACACCTTATCTGTCTTAATCCCTGAGCCCCAGTACCTAGAATAGTACTTATTGAAAGGCTTCCGCCATGGCCCCACTGGTTCTCGCTCTCAGCAGTGCTGCTGCCACCCCCACCCCACCTGTCTCCTGTGTCTCTTCACACTCAGTCGCTTGGCTCTCATTGATGTAGATGCTTCCATTTCGAATCAGCCACACGACCCCACTCAGCAGCTGCACAAATGGATTCTCAGTGTTCAGCACCTCCTCTTCAGACAGATACCTGGACACAGGGATGGTATGAGGTTCACTTACCAGCAGGGGCAGCTGTGGGTGGTGGGGCTCCTTCCCCACCCCACCCCCAACAGCTTGGCTGCCCCAGGAACCTGCCTGGTCCTGATCCCAAAAGTAGCCTTATAATCAGTCTACACAGTCCAAGCTACATGTCATTTAATAGAAACCTTCAATCTCCCAGGCTGTCATCCTGGCCAAACTACCACCTGATGTCTGTATAGCTCTTAACTGGCCTCTTGCTTCTATGGCCCCCCCGCCTAGTCTCCAGCCAGGGATGGAGCAAGTTTTCAAATAATAAAAGTCAGTTCTATCATCCACCTTCTGATACTCGGCCCCTCCTTCGGTCCTTCATACACACCAAGCTCCTATGTACCTCTGAGTCTGCGCTTGCTGTTCTTCCGACTGTGATGCTCTTCCGACTGTGATGCTCTTCCTCCAGTTCTGACCCTGGCTGACTTGTGATTAATCTTCAAGTCTCAACTCAGAGGTCACCTTCTCAAACAAGCTTTTCCTGACCACCCTCCCTAAAATCAACACGCCATTTACAATCGGCTCGAAGTGTTCATTGCTTCACTGCACATACACAATCTGAATTCATCTAAATTATCTCCTTGGCTTTTGTTTATCTTTCCTAGTAATGGGAGAGGTCTCTGAAAGCAAAGGCTGTGCTTGTTCACTGCTATGCATACCTCCAGTATACAGCACATTACGTGACACAAAGCAAGGGCTCAGGGGTGAGGAATGAACTCTGCAAGTTGGTTACCACTATCCCCATTCTGCAGATGAGGAAACGGAGGCTCAGCTTGGCAAGGTGGGTTGAATACGGCAGTACTGATACAACCCAAATCTCAGGACCTCTGTCCATGACAGTCACGGGGCTCCCTGCTTCCTCACCCGGTGACCAAGGTCCCGTCGCGGCGGATCCCGAACTGCGCGTTCTGTAGCCCCCCGGCGCTGCTCACCCGCCGCCCGTCGCTCACCACGTTCCCCAGGCACTCTCCGGTGTCCATGCGGAAGAAGCCGCCGTTCTGGGCGACACTGCAGCCGGCCTCCCGCACAGTCTCTTCCACCGTGGCGCGGCGCCTCGACGCGCAGCCGCCGGGCCCGCGGGGCTCTAGCACCGAGAAGGTGCGCAGGGGCTCCGCAGCCCGCGTTAAGTGGCCAGTCACAGCGCGGCCCGCGAAATGCGAAACGAAAGTGCGCACCGACGGGCCGCGGGCGCCGGGGGTCGCCGGGGAAGGCTGCCAGCTCTCGTGCTCGCGGCTGCCGACGCGCACCTTTGCGCAGTCCCGGGCTGAGCGCGCGCGCACGGAGGAGTAAGGCAGCAGCAAGTCGTCGTCCAGGGAGGCCCTGTGGGGTAGGGCGGCCGCGAACTTAAAAGGGCTGTGGCTGGGCGGAGGATCCCCCGAACCCGGCTCTCCCCCGACCACCCTCGAGAGCTGTACTCACCCCCAACTGAAGCCGCCAGACACCTTCCAGAAGAGCATAAATAAGAGAAGCCGGCCACCCATGGAGGCCGCCATGTTGAATCGGGCCTCCGGTCACGTGGGCTCGACCCACGTTACTCTAGACCTCTGGTGGAAGCTGACAGAATTGGTACCTTCCTTCGGCTGAGGGTATGGTGGGATCTGGCCCTGTAATTCACTGTGCTTTTTGGGGGGAGGGGGTGTGGCGCTGGCGTGGTGGCGGGAACTTTCTTTTTTTAAGATTTTATTTATTTATTTGTAGACAGAAGGGAATGGAGGGAGAAAGAGATGGGGAGAAGCATCAATGTGTGGTTGCATCTCTCGTGGGTTGCAACCCAGGCATGTGCCCTGACTGGGAGTCAAACCGGGGACCCTTTGGTTCGCCGCCGGAGCTCAATCCACTGAGCTACACCAGCCAGAGCGGGAACTTTTAATGTTATTGTAATTTCAACCCTACAGAAGTCGCAAGAGCAGTATAAAGAACTCCAGTATAGGGGAAAAATTCAGACAACTGTAATAGAATAACAACTTAAAAAAAATAAAATAAAAGAACTCCGGTATACCTTTTACTTGTTTTTACCAATTGTTAACGTTTGCTCTATTTGCTTCAGTATTTGTACATTATTCATGTACATTTTTTTCTAAACCATCTGCAACCAAGTCGCAAACAGCATGATCCTTCACCTCAATAATAAACAATGTGCCTTATACAAACAAGGACGTTTTCTTGCATAACCACAGGCCAAGTAAAATCAGAACATTTCATATTGGTAGAGTTCTGTTAACTATTCATAGTTCATATCAGAATTTTATCAATTGTCCCTATAATGCCCCATTAAAAAAGAAACAAGAGGCTCCAAATGGAGTAAGTTGTGCTAAGCCCCACATCACCAAACAGACTGAACACCTAACTTAATTGCAATTTCAGCCCTTCTCAGGAAAGAAATCTTAACCTGTCAGTCTGGATTTTCCTGGTTAGCACTAAAAGGTAATGTGTGTAGACAAAAAAGTGGTTCTATGAAAAGTAACCTCACAGGGTAACCCCGCAAGTTCTTAATTGGGACAGGTCATGCCCCCAGCATGTAACTTCTGTAGTGAAAGGTTTGTCTTTGCTTTAAGCAAGCCAGGTCCATTGTTTCTGTGCATCTAGGTGAACACACCTTTTAAGTCCACCCCTTTTAGGCCCCTCCTTCTAACGCAAGAGAGCTCAAATCTTAACTATCTATAATCCAATCCCTGCCTTGCTTTCTCCTACTTTCCTGTAATCTTCCTTATACCCCCTCCTTAATATCAAGTGCGTAAACTGTTACTCTCCGAAGGATTTTTCTTAATCTGTTGAGATCTTGCTTCCAGGCATATCCTGTGTTTAGCTCAAATAAATTATTATAAAAATTCTCTACAGGTTTGGATGTTCTTATACCAACATGTGCCTGATAGACTCCTTTTGTCTCTTGAAGGGAGTGATCTTGCCTGAAATAATCCACTATTTTTCTCCTGTCTATAAAAGCCTTCCATTTTAAACATCTCCTTGGAGCTCCTTTCTAATTGCTAGATGGGATGCTGCCTGATTCGTGAATCATCTAACAAAGCCAGTTCCTCAAATTTATGAAGTTGAATTTTGTTTGTTTTTTTAAAATAGTCCTTTGTAGCTAATTTCCTCATGTGTCTTTGGTCTCCCTGAATCTGGAACAGTTCCTTAACCTTTCTTTGTCTTTAATGATCTTGACATTTTGGAAGAGGGTAGGCAGGTCAGTTACATAATTTGCAAGGATCCTTGTTAAAATGTTGAGAATTCCAGGATGTTGAGAGCAGAGTGTGGAAGCAAGCACGCGGTCCCTGTGTGTGCAGGCCCTGACACCTGCACAGGCCGGAAGCTCGTGTAGCTGGCCTGTTACTTTGTAGCATGTACTTCAACAGTCCTTTGAAAGGACACTTCTTTTCAGCCCTCTGTTCCAGGGCAGTGTCCAGGGTTAGGTGCAATGCACGGGCCACCTAGGAGCCAGCACAAGTCTGGTTGGCCTTTGGTGCCATGGGCACTCAGGGCCAGGCCATACCCTTTCTGTCCACCATCAGTACGATTAGTGCTTGGACTCAGACCCCTCTTTGAGCCACTGCTCCCAAGGGCCTTTCAGGGTGAGTATACTGGTTTGGATTGTGTCCCCCCAGAAACATAGAACATGACCTTCTTGGGAAGGAGGCTCTTTGCAGATGTAATTAGTTAAGATGAGGTGATACTGCAGTAGAGTGGGCCCTAAATCCTGTCTGACTGGTGTGCTTATAAGAAAAGAGACACGTAAAGACACTCAGAGGGAAGACGGCCATGTGAAGACAGGCAGAGACTGGAGTGAGGCAGCTACAAGGACGGAGTGCCAAGGATTGCTGGCACCCCCCAGGAACTAGGAGAGTGGGATGGAACAGATTCTCTCTTCAAGGCTTCAGAGGTCTGCTGACACCTTAATTTCTAAACTAACAGTCAGTGACCTCAAATGGGCCCCAAGAGTGTCTCTCAGGCCTGTGGGTGAACCGAAGTTAGTCGACTTCAGTGAACCACACTCAAAATGACTGCTCCTGTCGGGGATAGAATGACCTGGCCTGATGCAGATACACTGTGGTGGGAAGGTTAGTTCTTTCTGTTCTAGGCTGGCAGAACCACCAGCAAACCAGCCAAGGCCTGCCACCAAATCCCCTGCTTCTGGAGTCCTCCTTTCTCTGTATATCAACTAGGAGTTGGCAAGTGAAGGGCATTCTCTGGCCAGTTCTGATCTTTGGTCTTTTCCCTACTCTGATGTTTGTCACTCCTTTGCCAAGTTGTTCTAAGCACACAAGTGCCACAGAAATTCTCCATTTGAATTGAGCAGCCTGTTGCATTAATTAAACAAGGAAGCCATTAGACTGATGTGGCGCCATTGCCACGGCTGCCTACAAAGTAAGTAACCCAAAACTTAAACCTGGAAATGCCTCAAGGTTATGATATCAAAATGCCAAGGACAACCGTAAACAGTTAACTAGGCTTTAAGCTCTAGCCCATCAGTTTCCTTCAGTTGCTTCTCTGCTTTCTCCACAGGAGTCTTCCCCTGGCTCCTGTGGCCAAGGGCTCCAAAGCACTTCCAGTTTGGTGCTCCCTGATTTGAATTCAGTTTTGCTCAGATAAGCCCTTAACATTTTAAATATACCTCAGTTTATCTTTTAACAAGCTCAAAGCCACAGTTCCAGCCAAATCAGCTGACTCAGGGCCTTCTCCTTTGCTCACCCCTGTTCTTCATGTGGAGTACCTTGGTCCCCTCTTGGCATCCTCATCTGGGTTCCACTGGGGCAGGATAGTGAGAAGCTAGGGAATTTTCTTGACAAGTGGAATAAGGAAACTGAGACAAAATAATGAAACAAGGCCAGACGATTTGAGCAACTTACAGCCAGCTAATGAATCACAAGGTTTCATCTTCCATAACCAAGGACACTCAGGAGCAAATGGTTTACACGTTCCAGACCGTCCTGGGGCAGCCCAGCCTCGGTCCTGTCCCTGGTCCCTGGTCCCTTTTCAATACATGCTTTAAAAATAAAACTAACCAGAAAAATAACCTTGATCCCTCTATACACACATTTTGATGAATCAGCATATTGAAGGAGACACCTGAATGCTAATGAATATTCTGTTTAGACCCTCCCCTGAGACCTCCCCTAGCATCTGGCCAACAGCCAAAGAAACATAGAAAGCCTCAAGACAAAGGCTTTCAGGGTTGCCTTCTCCCTTGCAGGAGCATGCCAGCCCCTTCCCTTTCCCCAGTTCTACCCCACAGGCGCTGGTCTCAGCTTTAACAGACACACTCGATCCACTGAACGCTTTCGCTAGAGCACACCCACACCTTCTATTTCTGCTATTTTCCCCCCTAAAATCTCAGGTACCCCCTGTACCTATCTCCAAGACCCCCTTTTCCTCTTTCTCTCTCCTATTGCCTCTTCTACCTTAAGCCCTTCCTTGTTTCACTGTCCTTAGCTTTGATAAACATACTCTCAAAATCACCTGGACTCGTGTTGTGAAATTTTTCCTACACAAAGTCAATACTTGCAGACTACTGGCGGGCTGGAGGCAGACCTGCTCCAGGCCCCGACCCCGTCAGGCAGAAGGCACCGCAGAGGCTGGAAGTAGGGCAGAGCTTGGCCAGAGGAGGAGGAAAGTCAGCCAGCCAGGAGAGCAGAGCGAGGGGAGGGTTGAGGTGGGAGGGCATGTCAACCCGATCCCACAGGGCTCATGGCAAGTGAGTTTGGATTTTAGTCCAAGTTAAACAGGAAGCGACTGAAAGTTGTTTTGTTTTGTTTTTAATATTATTGAGACACTTTACATATCATAAAATTTATGTTTTAAGTGTTCCGTTCAATGTGTAGAGATATCTCAGCATCACCTTAATGTATTTTTAGGACATTTTAATCACACCCCCAACCAAAGTTTTGTTGAGTGGTTTTATTTGTATTAAATGTGCAAAAAAGGCAAATCTGCAGACAGAAAGCAGATTAGTGGTTGCCTGGAGCTGGGGGTGGGAACAGAGTGATTGCAAACCCAGGGAGGGTTTAAAGCCCGAGGCCCACTGGTTGGGCGTTGAGGGCTGTGGGCTCCTCCTTGAGCCCTCTCAGTCTGCAGGTTCTCTTGCCTCTCTGAGTTCTGCACCCTCTTTAGCGGTAGGACACATGTTTCCTGAAGAGGCCTCTTCTGTTGCTGTTTAGCTTTTTCATGCATTCATCAGGCTTCTGACCGAGCATATAATATAGCAAGTATCTTTGTGTTTCCTCCACTAACCTAGAACATGAACAACATTTATCCATTGGTATATGATTATGAATTGAGGGAAAGAATACAATGTTTAAGCAGTGCACCCAGTCTTTCCCTACTATAAGCTCAACCTGCTTGATTAAAACTGTTTCTTCATGTTTACCTGCCACCTTGACTGTCATCTCTGTGAGAGCAGAGGCCACTGCTTCCTTTGCACAGTGCCCAGCACACAGTAGGTGCTTCACGGGTATTTCTTGAATAAATGGATGGGAACAGGGTTATTGTTTGTGCTCTCAGCTGTACTTCCCATGCCCAGACCGTTCCAGTAGAATGAGTGGCCAGAAGGGAAACCAAGGCAGAGAGCAGGAGGGATACATTCCCACCCACTGACTCAGCAGTCCTTGAGATTGTATGTATCATTTCTGTTGTCTGGGAAAGAAAGCCTTTGAAGCTATGCTTTCATCCCAAGGCCTGAAAGGCTGGAAAGAGCCCATAGTGCCTAAAGGAAGGAGCCCATTAATACCTTCGGGTTTTCATGCCCACTTCCTGGAAAGTTAGCACCACCTTTATCTGTCAATCAATATGTAACTTCTTTACCCTCCCGCCAACTAATAAGTCCTCAAAACAAAGGATATTTCTCTTGCTCTTGCTTTACCTTTGTTGTTCTGTTGCTCTTGCCCTCTTGCTCTGGCCACCCCTGTGCTTGCCACCCTGGCCTTTGGCTACCCTTATCCTGCTTTGCCTTTCATCCCCCACCTCCATCTTAACTAGGCCCGAGAATGGATCACCAATAAACCCTGCTTGCACGCTCATAGACGTGCTGATCTGTAATTCTTTACTGCATTGGCGAGAAGAACCAAGTTTCTCGGAGTTTCCTGTAATGAGACCACAGCATGGCACACAGCGGGCTCTCAGTCAATATTTATTGAACGAATGAATGGGGATGATGCCATCTGCTAGTAAATAATAGGTAACAAAACCCTGGAGGTAGGGTGGATGCTGGGTTTCATAAGAAAACTCACAGTTGACAGCAACTTGAGCTCATTGAAACCTCAGGCACTGTGCAAGGAAGGGGCTTGCCCTGCACCACTTTATTGGATGCCCTCATGAATCCTAGAAGGTGGGTGTTACTAAGGTATCCTTTATACAGAAAAGGAAATGGAGGCATGGGGAGGGCAGGCTCTGGCCCCTGGTCCCACAGCTGTGAGATCAGAAGATGAGGCAGCTGGTTTTGAAGCACTGTTACCGGCTGGGGTCTGGGCCTGGAGTGGGGCTGCCTCATGCCCGCTGGTAACTTGTGGGTTCTTGACTTTGTTTAGGAAAGATTTCACAACACGAGTCCAGGTGATTTGGAGAGCACTGTGGAAGAAAAGGGGCCACATATTAACCTGACAAGCTCAGGGGAGGCCTGCGAGGCAGCCTTACAAACTCGGAGACCTAAAGTAACCACAAATGATGGTCTAAAGTTAAACCTTATTAATTAAAAGCAGTTCATGGCACATAGTCCATCTTTACCTTAACTAAGCCTGTCTGTTGTCTTTTTGCATCTATGATAACATACCTTTGGAATGTCAAGGTAACTTCCTTTTTTTCCAACCCCCTTGGGACCAGCTGAGACCACAAATCCCCTCCTTGTTATTGTTATCACGCTAATTGTTGACTGTTCACTATCCTGCACCCCAGCTGTATGGTATCCTGTATGTGAAAGAAGGATGTGTCTGTCATTTTACCTTTTATCCAATCCCACAGGTTTCCCTGCTTTGCCTTTTCCCGGCTCTCCTAATCTATCGCCAAGGGATTTCATGTAACCCCCCTTATGGCTCCTCCTTTGATTCTAATGTATAAAATACGGTAAATAAATAAAGGTAAATAAAATAAATGCCGTTCTCCCAGGCATTTATCGGTCCATTGAGATATTGCTTCCCGGTGATTGTTGTCAGCTTAGCTCAAATAAACTCACCGAATATTGTCTACAGGTTTGAATGTTTCTAATGTTGATAGTACATGTATTAAAGCTGGGGACAGTGAAACAGAGGAAGGACTTAGGGTAGAAAAAGCAACAGGGGAGAACATAGGTGGGGATGCTTTGCCTCTTTAAGAAATAGAAGTCACAGTAAAATAAGTGAGCCCACTGGGAAGTCAGAGAAAAGGGGCTTGGAGACAGGTTCGGGAGTAAGCCAGGGATGAGCTGCCACTGTGCACTGCTCCCCTGGCTGCAAGTCTTGTGGGGTCCTTAGACCCCCCAAGTTCAGGAGTTGCAGGCCTGTGGAGGAAGAAGAGGGCCAAGGAAGAGGCATGGAGTGTGCTCCTGGGAGGGAGAGCTTGCCCTGGATTCTTTGTCTTGAGGCTTTTTATCTTCCTTTGGCTGCTGGCTGGAATCCTAGGGGAGGGCTCTGGGGCAGGTCTTAACAGAATATTCATTAGCCTTTCAGGTGTCTCCTTCAATATGTTGATTCATCAGAATGTGTGTATCAAGGGCTCAGGGTTATTTTTATGGTTAGTTTTATTATTAAAATTATTTTATTTATTTTTAGAGAGAGGAAGGGAGGGAGAAAGAGAAAAACATCAATCTTGAGGGAAACATCAATCATCAGTAGTTTCTCACACAACCCCAACCGGGGACCTGGCCCGCAACCCTGACCAGGAATCGACCAGCACACTCCTCTGGTTTGCAGGACGACACCCATCCACTGAGCCACACCAGTCAGGACCTGGTTCATTTTATTTTATTTTTTAAATAACCTTTTTATTTCAGAATAGGTTTTAGATTTATAGAAATGTTGAGAAGATAGTACAGAGAATTCCCGTATACATTACACCTATTTTTCACTGTTGCTCATATCTTATATTATTATGGTGTATTTATCACAATTAATAAGTCAATATTAATGCATTATTATAAACTAAAGTTCTTACTTTATTCAGATTTCCTCTGCTTTCCCTACTGTCCTTTTTTCTGTTCAAGGATTCTGTCTAGGGAACCACACTACATTTAATAGTTATATTTCTTTGGGTTCCTCGTGGTTGTGAAAATTTTTTAAATTTATTTTATTGATTATGCTATTACAGTTGTCACATTTCCCCCCCTTTATTCCCCTCTGCCCTGCACACCCCCTCCCACGTGCATTCCCCCCCTTTAGTTCCTGTCCATGGGTCATACATATAAGTTCTTTGGCTTCTACATTTCCTATGCTATTTTATACCTCCCCCTGTCTATCTTTACCTACCATCTATGCTACTTATTCTCTGTACCCTTTCCCCCTCTCTCCATACCCACTCCCCCGCTGGCAACCCTCCATGTGATCTCCATTTCTGTGATTC
>PVJI01010918.1:0-58286 GCA_004026765.1 Micronycteris hirsuta | reverse complement strand
CAGATAACAAGTGCCTGGCATTACTGACGTGAAAAACTAAGGGCCGGGAAGTGGAGAGGCGTGCTCGTCCTCCCCTGGACCCACTCTGGTAGGAGTGTCACCTTATAGAATTTCAGGGCAGGACCAGGCTTGAAGCGGAGCTCAGGAGAGAGTCACACTAAGGATCAAGAGTCTGCAACTTAGGAGTTTAAAACGAATGTGAAATCGAACTACTTTATCCTGAAATGCTCAAGGAAGGTGACACTGGAAAGGTGAAGAGGCAAAACTGTAGCAGTAGATAATCAAGTTTTCTCTTGCATAGCATTTAAAATTGGAGTGTCACATTCATATGCATAATTTCATTTAAACTTTATAGGAATTTGGTGTGTTAGGTAGAGCAAGCCATGCTATTATTATATTTTCTAGATGAATAACATTATGTTGGACGAGGCATGTTCCTAGTCCAAGGTCACACAGCTAGGAAGTGGTAGAACTGGGTTCATGTCTAGATCTTCTGAATATCTACAGCTTTGTTTTTCATAACATATAGATTCAGATATATATAAACTCTGTGTTCCTAAGATAATGCTTCCGCAATCACCTTTGCCTTGAACAAAGTGGGATGTGCCTGACAGTTTTCAGCTACCATTAAATGGATGTAATTTTGGGGCCCTTCCTAGTGGTGACTGCAAAGTGCCAGCTGAACACCTAAATTAAGGAGTGTGATTGATCCACAAGAAAAGGGTTGATCTTGATATACTAAAATTCTGATGACACTTAGGACGCCATTTCTGTGCTCATTTAATAACCTTCAAAGTATTTTCAACTGCAATCAAAATATGTCTTTATGCTTTCTTGCTTTGAAAAATGATGATGTAGCTATAAGGAATGCAGTAAAGATCTCTGATCATTGCCAGTTTGACAGGTATGGATCAGAGAGAAAGTAAGTTGCTCAATGATTCAGTAAGCTGAACTTTAAAATGTGTTTCTAGTTGTCAATGAAATAGTGCTATGCATGGGTGACATCTTAGATTTCCACTTAGCCGACTGCAGAGATTAATGACCAGTGTTGCAGGCATGAAAGAAAAATCGTACTGATTCTAGATAAATGCACAGCACACTGTGAAATTTCCATAAGTAGCACTTTAAGTGTTTTTTCCTCCTGAGTAAAGCTATCTTTTTAATTCTATGAAGAACTAAGAGCATATTCTAGACTCTAAAAGAGCTTTATCAAAAATATAATGTGCTATGTTACATTATATTTTGTCTCAGTGAGGCCAACCCCACTTTGAAACTTACTATCTTGCATTTCAAAATGTTTGACTATCTACAATAGGATGTATTTGACAAATGTACTAGGACATATTTATTATTCAGAAACAACCCCAGAGTGCAAATGAGTACTTAAAGCTTTTTAGGCTAAGAAAATGACTAAGTGCCATCTCTTGAAATGTACTATTCTTCTAGTAGTATACTCATGAATTTTATAAGGCTTTAAGATGCACAAAGTATCTTTATATAATCTGAGTCTCAGTTGCTAGCTCTAGGAGACTCGCCACAATGAACGTATTTTCTTTTTAATTTTACTCATTGGACTGCACTGGTCTTCCGCCAGTGACACGGCCAGTTCAAGCGGTGCAGACAACTTCTGCCTGAGACAATACCTGAACCACTTGTAAGGGTTACAAATAGAATCTTAGGAATGTACTTTTTAAAAAAACTTTTTGTATATAGCTAAACTAAACTATTGCATGGTAATGAACTTTAAAGAAGGCCAGATGGCTGAAAAAATAGTTTCATTCTACGCTAAGAACCAAAGAGATTTTGTTAGCTCCTTATTTATTTATGAATTAAATTTTCTTAATAAAGGAACTTTCACCCCAATTAAATAACTAGAAGTTGATTTACTTCAAAATAAATGCCAATGTTGCTAATTATGTTGAAATATTTTAAATGAAATCACTGCTGTAAAACAAATAGAACTGCTCCTTTTCATAAAGCATTCCTTTATTTTAATGAGAAATTTAAAATCTATTAAGTTTATATGCAAATTAACAGAAAGGCTCTTTTAACTTTTAAAAAGTTTCTCTGATGCAGATGAAGCTCAGACCTGCACTTTTGCATTTTGGGTTCGTTGCAGAGGCAGCCTGGTGGAAGCCACTACCAATCTGATCGGTGCACGCTTAGGTGCAGGTATGAGTTTGCCTTTCAAACACAGTTATTTATTTTTTTCGTCTTGTTGCTCCTTAAGAAGGAGTTCTAGCAGGAGTCATACATTTATACTTCTATCACTTAGGACACAAAAGTTAAAATGAATATCCACTCTTGAATTATTTTCAGGACAAAATCTGCTGCCTGTTTTTGTCTGAAAATTCGTGTGGGTTTGTTTCTTGTTTCCTTTCTCTCTTTTCTTCTCTTTGATTTAATTTGCTAGTACTTTGACTTTCAAATTATTTCTTCTCAGGGCAAGGGGGAAGAATGGGGGACATCTGCAATAGCATCAACAATAAATAACAATAAATAAATAAATAAAATTATTTCTTCTCTTAGAGTTTCAGATTTGAGATAATACATCATTTAAGTGAATTGGGACTCGGATAACTATAAAAGGAAAAAACAACATTCCTTTTAAGAAGAATTGAAAGAGAGATTTTGCTTATAAGAATGTTTCACAATAGAGAGAAGGTAGGTGAAATTTAGAAAGGTCCATTTATATAAATAAATATTTTTGACAGAGAATAAAAACGTATCTCCCATGGTACAGTCAGAAGAATAATTCCTACTTTTTATTGAAATAAGAATTTGTTCCTTCCCTAAAGTCAATTTTTCAACTATCTGAACTAGGTAATAATGCTGCATTATTAGTTATCGTGGTCATTTCATTTAAAGAAATACGTTGTCATTCCCTGCTTGTCCCAGCCCCGCCCAACAGCAGGTGGTATGAACCTTCCCCATAGAGGAAGGGGTTCTGAGCTGGCCTCAAACAGACCTGCCAGTAGAATCTTAGGAGCCCACTCACGTGATCAGTGGACCGAAAATCAACCTTGCTTCCGCAGGAACATGTGATTCACGGATCTCAGGGCCCCTCTGTGTTCTCTGGCTCTGACCAAGTGCTCACCAGTGCTGCTCAGTTAGGAACTGCTGCATGGTTTCCTGAGGGTTTCTAGTCCCACGGAACTGGCTTTTGTTTGGCTGGGACCTTGATCATTCTCTTTGTTTTGTTTGTGTTCCCAGAGAAAGCCCTTGGTGACCCCATCGCAGCCATTTCAAACTTGGTAAACTGCACAGGGATCCAGCAACTCACTGTCCTGATGATGTTTTAAGCATTATGATGATTTACAGACTTTCACTGATATATTTATTCTAAACGAAGGCAGGGCTTTCTGAACATGGCTAACAACATAATTTTTATTTTGGTCTTTTGTTTTAGATCTAGGATATGAAACTGGAAGCAGAAAACACCTCAGAGAAAAGGCAAGGGAGCACCTTCAGGCCACACTAGAATCCTGACCCTAAACTGTAATGGGACAGTTGACCAATCGTGAGAGAATTTTCAATGAAAACTTTGGAACTTTCCCTAAATGGAGCATGTGTTAGTTCTTGGGGCTCCCTTAAAACCTAAAGCTCAGCCCTCCAGAACGGCTCTTCGGGCTCCCTCACCACCGCTGGCTCAGCACTCCCTAAGGCTCTTCGGGCTCCTTCACCACCCCGAGCTCAGCCTTCCAGAAAGGCTCTTCGGCCTCCCTCGCCACTCCACGCAGCAGAATGCCCAGCACCAGGAACACCAGCAGCAGCACCCAAGACTCTTCCTCCCACCACAGCGAGGGCAGGGAGCAGGGACCTGGAAGGGTCCTTCAGTTCTTCCTGAGGGTTTTCTGCTGCCGGCCATCACTCCCCACTCAAAAGGAACATCACAAAAATACAAAAGTCCACCCAGAGTCTCTCCTAAATTCTGGATGGTCAAGGTGGGGTCACAGGGGGGAAATAAAAAAAGCTCCTTTTGGTGGGTCACAACTTTGGGGAAGTGAAGAGACAGGTACTCAGAGGCCACTTCCTCGTACCCTACTTCATCTCTGAAGAATGTCAACATCTTCTAAAAAATCATCACCCTTGACCCCGCCCAGAGGCCAACTCTGGGCGCTATTATAAAGCACCCCTGGGTCAACACATGACAAAGGGAGGAGGTGAAGTTGTACCATGAGCCACCGTGTGGTGATATCGACACCCAGGCCTCTGAAAAATGAAATACCTTGAATTCAACCAGGAGGAAATAAAGGAATCCCTAGACCCACAAAAATTCAACATATTATGGGTACATACTTAATCCTCCACAGCACTAAAATAAACTATCAAGGCCATACAGTACAAGTATGTCCCTACTCCTTCCCGAATCAAAGAAGACATCTTTCCACAAACCCTGAACTGCGGGCAGCAGGAGAGAAGACTAGTAACTCTTCCAGTCCACCCTCCAATGTGGCAGCGAGAGTGGCCGTCCCCACCACCATCTCTCAGTCCGGGTGGCTGACCCTGCCACCAGTGTTTCCACCACCAGTGTGGCAGCGAGGGTGGCCGTCCCCTCCACCAGCATGGAATGGAGGATGGATGACTACACGACCAGTAGAGAAGTGAACCCTGCTATCCTACAAGACACTGTCACATCCAGGACCACCTGTTCCCTACCCTGCCCTGAGTCCAGGTCGTCACCCCTCACCTTGCCCTCCAGCATGGTTCTTGGGGCTCCTTCACCGCCCCCAGCTCAGCCCTCCAGAATGGCTCTTCAGTCTCCCTTGCCACCACAAGCAGCACAAAGACCAGCACCAGGAACACCAGCAGCAGCACCCCAGGCTCTTCCTCCCACCACAGCGAGGGCAGGAAGCAGGGGCCTGGAAGGGACCTTCAGTTCTCCCTGAAGGTGTTCTGCTGCCGGCCATCCCTCCCCACACAAAAGGAACATAAGAAAAGGACGGAAGCCCACCCACGATTCTGTCTTCAACTCTGGAAGGTCGAGATAGGGCCCCAGTGAAACATAAATACTGGGGAGATCAAACCAAAGTGCATGGGGCTACCCAACCCTTCCAGAAACGCTCTTCAGACTCCCTCACCACCCCCAGCCCAGCTCTCCAGAATGGCTCTTCAGGGTCCCTCACCACCCCAAGCAGCAGCACCAGCAGCACCATTTTGCAGTCCCATCAAACTTTGAGATGTCCCTGTCTCCTAAAGCTGAACCTGAGACAGGAATTCTCATTTCAGTGATGTATTCCATGTAATACCCTCAGGAATAAAGCAGTAGGGTAGCAGGGTAAGACAGGGGAGGACGTCCAGGAAGAACGTGTCTGTGGCGTCTAGTCTGCTCCACCGCGAAGCTGTGGATCATGAATCACACCCACAAGGCTGGTCCTGCCTCGAGTCAGGCGGTCCATGCTTTTGTGCATCTGTGTCAGTGCGCGGCCAGCGTCTGACGTGGAAGGGGCGGTCACACTCTACGAGGGGGTGCCGCTGGACTCAGCAGCCAACAGACCCAGAAGTCAGGGCTGGGTACATTACCACCAGTGAAGGCGATCGGCACGGGGCACCGAGAATATCCAATGTAACTTTCCTTATACAAGTTTTTACTCTTTGTACTAAATTTTTTGAGTTCTCCCCACCCACTCTAGGGTCTAGATAGAAAACTTGATGTCAATTTCTCCCACCAGCTCAATACGTCTTTGTAACTCCACTGTCTGTACCTTCTCCAAAATTTCTAAATGTATTTATCCTTTACGTTTTTCCCTTCCTATATATCAGGGAAAAAAACTTTCTAAAGTTTTATTCTTTTTACCTCTGCTTTCCATTTCATCACTCTCTGTCTCGTCTTCAATCTCATCATCTCTCCTCACTTTTCTTTTAAACAGTCTATTCCTTGAAACTGCGCGATCTTCGACCCACCACGACTTTCTGAAAGAACACGTTTGGCTGCTCTTGCCATTGAATTATCATCTGTTCATTCCTCACCCGTTTTCCCTTTGTGGGCTCCAAAACTGCAATATAATCACATAGATTTAGAAGCAATAAAGATGTTTTTTTGATGATGTTTCAGCCTGATGAAGTTCTCCTGTTTGGTACTTATATAAAGACAATTGTACATTCTCTTGGCTTAGAAATTATTATGGAGAAAATATTATTTCTATTCGGATGTAATACTTTGATAAACCACAACTGACAGCAATAAAATTTCCTTCTAAGACGAGGATACTACTGATTGTAGGGTTGCTTGTTAGGCAGAAGACGCCGATGGCCATGACATTCGAGCCTGGGTCTCAAGCGAGACTGTTCTGCAGAGGAGTGGGGAGGGAAGGCAAGAAGGGAAGAAGAAAGGGGGGGGCGGGAGGGAAATAAGGCATGGATGAGACTGACTTCACAATTTTTAAATGTTTGGCTGATATATACGCTTGCATACTGAAGTCCCAAATGAAGCAAAGTAAAAAGCTTTTTAAAATTTCCTTTTCAGGAGTTAAATGTTGCAAATTGATTGCTATAGTTAAGATTCTTATTAAAAAAGGGTATTTTTCTTATAAAGAGAACACCATATCATCCACAACTTAGGATTTGGTGTGTGGATAAGGTGGTCCTCACTTTGGCTAAAAATGGAAAAATACATTTGATCCCTAAAAATGATGCCTTAGGAGCCCAGGCTTGGAAAAATCCGATTTGTTTTCTTCTAATGTCCTCACATGTGCCTGATTATTTACTAATCCCATGTGTCTGGTGGTGGTTTTTAAGGCAGACTTCAGCTTGCTCTAGTACCAGCATAACTTTCGCCAACTCCTTGATAAGAAAACCACGGGCTCTTGAGGCTTGAAAACTTCACAAATTCCCCACCAAAGCCCCTGCAGGGATAAGCGGACTCCCACGTTACCATCCGTACCCAGCCACTTCCGTGGTTGTAACTGTAAGATGGTTACAGCAGTCAACGCGGCTGTCACAGGGCCACCTTGGCATTGGACTGGTCCTCTACAGAGTCAGCCTTGCCACTTCAAACCACCCGTCTGTGCGGTGTTCGTGCATCAACGCCAGGAGGAGGGGTTCGGTATTTCGTTGGTTGTCTAGATCAACCATTTTTGAGCGTGAGTAAGTCATGCTTACATGGATGTCTTTGGCCTACATTAGGAAACACTTGAGAAAGTTCAAAAATTGTGTAAGTTCAGGTTTGGGGATGGCACACTGCATGCTCCTTCAACCAGTCTCTCCTTTCCTTCTAACAAAGTGATAGATATATAATCGTTTTAATACAAGTGCAGCTTAAGTGTCCTGAAACTGATTTACTGGAATGACTCGTGATATTCCAGCAGAGACCTCATTAAAGAAATGCAAGATTCTGAAATCAGAGTAGCACCACTGTGTCCCTGGACATGGGATGATCGATGGGGATGGCTTGCTGTGTGCGCTTCCCAGCCAGGGGGCGTATTTCATTCCCTTGATCCCTTAAACAATAGTTGAAGGATTTTTTCAACATTAACTTCTCTCTTTTCAATTTCGTCACCAATCTGTAGTTCACTTCAGGAAGTGTTGTGCTCAGCACCTGTCCCGGTATTTCACTGGTTTCTTTTGAAGGTCACGCTGTTATTTTTTTTCTATGCCAGAGGTGAGATGTTTCCAAGAGCAATGCATTGAGAGATCAACCTTTATTTCTTCCACATTTGCTGAATCCTCTGTCACATTAGGCTGCGGATAAATGCAGGAAAACGTCACTTCCCCCACAGAGAATTTAACAATCAGGGGTGTAGACAGGCCACAGAAATGAAGAGAAATGCAGGACTTCCATGCTGTAATAAACATCCTAAACTAACACACGGAACTTTCAGGGAAAGTTCCAAACTTTCATTCAATATTCTCCTACTCATACTTTACACCTAAGGTTAACAAGACTACCATGTGATTTTCAAGTGAGGGAATTGATGAAAATTATTCCAGCATTAGTTCCCCCAACCGTATCTTAAATTCCATTATCGGGCAATAAATCAGTAATCAATTACTAATAAAGATAATACATGGGGAAGAAATTCTTCTGAACACACAATTTTAAGGATTGTTTCTTAAAGCTATAAAATATCTTTCCAGTTACTGGGGTTCAGAATAACAAACCTACAGAGGTTATATCCTTATAGGAAAATCATAAACAATTATTCATGTAAGAATATAAAAACTATAATCTTCACCATATAGACACTATTTCTGTTCCTGAAAAGGCTGCTGTGAACGCAGTCTGCTCTGTCAGCTGAGAGGACCCAGAAGCCACTACACCTTAGTAGCAGTGAGCACACCCAGCACTTAAATCTTCATTTCTAATACCATATTGCAATAAAAAGAACCAAGACTCCACTTCTTAGAAAAATGTCTGATTCTAGAAAATATACAAGATGCTCCTGTAGCACCTTGTAGTGGCAGAAAGGAAATGCCTAAGTACACACACACGCAATAGAAGTATCTCACAGGGACATATAACCAGGTTAAAAAAACTCCCAATTGCCAACATACTTTATATTTTGGATTATAACGAAAATATAAATAAATATCAGGAGTCTGTACTGATAAAGACATAACTAAATAAATAGGAGAGAAATGACAAATTTCTCATTCAGAAGAATTCCAAATAAATCACGTGGATCCTTTATCCTATCTCCCTACTCTTTCATTCTGTGCTACTCATAGTAACTTCCTTTGGAAAACTGCAGCATGAAGAAAGTGGGAAATAGAAACTTGACTGTGGAGAAAACTGTCACACACTCAGGTGATCAAGAATAAAAGCAGCAGTAATAAGTTGTGTTAGTCATATGTGCCCTTGAAATGATGTGATTAGAAGAGCACCTCATTTCAGTGGTATTCCGATAACATAGGATACCAATATAATCATGACAAAAACAATAGACAATTCTAAACGGAGTGACATTGTACAAAACACCTGACCACAACTCCTCAAAACTGTCAAGATTGTCACACACACGGAAAATCCACCCTGGTCGGTGTGGCTCAGTGAACTGAGCACCGGCCTGCAAACCAAAGGATTGCCAGTTCAATTCCCAGTCAGGGCACATGCCTGGGCTGGGTGCCTGAGTTGTGGGCCAGGTCCCCAGTAGGGGGCGCATGAGAGGCAATCACACATTGATGTTTCTCTTCCTCTTTCTCTCTCCCTTTCCTCTCTGTCTAAAAAGAAATAAATAAAATATGAAAAAAAAAACAAAACATGGAAAATCCAGGCTTGCTTAAGTAGCACATATACTAAAACTGGAATGACACCGTGAAGATTATTAGCATGGCCCCTGTGCAAGGGTGCCACGTGCAAATTTTTTTTAAAACATGCAAATCTGAGAAACTGTTAGAGCAAAGAGGATCATAAACAGACATGAACACTAAATGTAGTATGATATCCAGGATGATATTCTAGAACAAATAAAGGACAGGAGGTAAAAACTAAGGAAGTCTGAATAAAGTATATGAGCTTAATTATTTATAGGCGATGGTTCCTTAACTGTCACACAAGATGTACTGTAAGATGTTAACACAGGCAAAACTGGGTGGGGGTGTGTGGAAGCTCTGCGAAACCTGGACAATTTTTTCTGTAAATCTAAAACTAAAGAAAAAAGTTCAGCCCAGCTGGTGTAGCTCAGTGGATTGAGCGCAGGCTGGGAACCAGAGGGTCCCGGTTCGATTCCCAGTCAGGGCACATGCCTGGTTGCGGGCCAGATCCCCAATGAGGGCCATGTGAGAGGTAACCATACATTGCTCTTTCTCCCTCCCTTCTCCTCTCTCTGAAAATAAATAAATAAAATCTTTAAAAAAAAGAAAAAAGAAAAAAGTTCATTTCCTTAAAAAGGCAATTATGAAAACTCTATTTTCCTTTGTTATTTAAATAGGATATATTTATTGGCTAAACCCAATTTTACTGTGTTGAAGGAAATCGCTCTACTCCTCTTAAACTCCTATAGCATTTATCACCATCTGACATTATGTCTGTCTATAACTTAAAAATAATTACCATTAGGGCATGCTCTATCACCACAGTATCAGGTGGTTATTATTGGTTAACAAGCTATCCTAAAATTTAGGGGCTTTAAACAAGTTGCGTACTACTTCACACCTGTCTGTGGTCTATGGGTTTGGCTGATCTATGCCAGTGTGTTCATGTGTCTTGGGCCAGCTGGCTGCTGGCAGGAGGGCCAGCTGGTTTGGGATGGCCTCAGCTGGAACGACCGGGCTCCCTCTCCACGTCTGTCCAACCCCTACAGCAGGTTAGCGTGTGCGTGTTCTCATAGCAGTGACAGAGTGATATAAAAATGTCCCGAAATTCGCAAGCATTTAAAAAGCCTCTACTAACACTAACTTTGCAGGAGTCTGATTAGCCCAGTCAGTGACCGAGCTGAGACTCAGTGTGCCAGGGGACTATCGAAGGCCACGGGCACAAAAGGCGTAAACATGGAAGGCTGCTGATGCAATCAAGCCATCACAGTCACCCAGCACAGGAAAACCAGACACTTGGTAAGTGTCTGTTGTCTAATACAATGGAACAACTTTAACGTAACATTTTTATTGACTATATACTATGTGCGCAACACATCAGTGTCAGGAGGTAGAGAAATTTTCTTTATAAATGTAGGCCTGTAATAGTAGGCAAATAGTATAAATCTAAACAAACACAGAAGCAACATGTCAAATCTAGCAAAAGCTGTCATTAGCGAGTGTGTGTGTAGTTTACGTTTTGACTCTGTTTCATTCTCCTGGTTAGTTTGATGTCAGTGCCCGCACGCTTTTCACTATGCTGCAGGCCCCTCTTGTTTCTTCTGCCTCCCTGCTTTTCCAGATAGCTCATCAAATCCCGGGCAGTGCTTGTGATTGAGATCGTGTTAAACCTAGTATTTATTTTGGAGAGAACTGACCTTTTTACAATATAACAATCTACAACAGTAAAATATTGCTTCATTTATTTAATTCTTCTTTAGTAAGGTTTTGTAGCTTTCTGTATCTAAATTTTGCACAGCTTTCATTCAATTTCCCCTTGGTATTTGATGTTTATAGATGCTGTTATTAATTTTATCTGTTTTCAATTTTATTTTCTATTGCCGTTTGCTGGAATATGTTTTTAAATATATAGACCTTACCTCTAGTGCACTTACTAAATTCACTCTTTAATTCTAATTATGCATTTATAGATTATTTTAGATGTTCAGGTATGCACTAGATCATCTGTGCATAATGGCACTCTTTGTTCGAAGACTATGTGTGCGTGTATGTGTGTTTTGACCGCAATTCAGTTTCGTCTTTTTTTCCCCCAATGGCAACAATAAGCTTCTGGTAATGTTTCACTCATTCTAATCTTCATTCAACTCACAGCCAATCAACAATCCTTCTGTTACTCCTTGAAATGCTGTCTACACACATTCCTCCCTTTCCCTTTCCATGGTCACTGCCACTGTGTTTCTCATCTACTCTTGCATGGACAGTATAATTTCCTAGTCATTCCTCCTATATCATTTATTCCTTTATCACTCATAACTGGCCCCCCTTCTTTAAATTATACTGTATACTAATATCATATCAACTGCTGCTTTTTTGCCCCAATATATAACTGGTTCTTAGCTCGCTTCATTAAAACTCTGAATTTCTCAACTTAGTATTTAAAGCTCTACAAAATACAACTTTATTTAACTTTGCTGCCCTTTCATCTCTAAATTATGCATCAGGACAAACTGTTTACTAAATTCCTATTTTTATACCTTTGCATTTCCTTCCTATAAAACTTGGCTTTATCTCCCTCTATGTAATACCTATATTTATATTCCTCTTACAAATATTTTCTACCTCTTTTAATGCTTACAGAGCTTACTATTTATCATGATATTGGGAACCACCATTCCTGGTTTCAGAAGCTGTAAGCCCCCATGGCTAAGGCACAGTGAGAGACCTTGGGACCATAAGCCACTAAGGAGACAAAGGTTATCTTCCCAGGTGGGGTGCCGCCTCTTCCCCCTTTACTTCACCCTGCTTGGCCCTGGGCGGATGACTGGTTAGCCAATGACAGGTAAGATTCCTCAAGGAAGGGGCGACCTAAGACAGACATGGTCATGATGGGGCCATCAGGGAAGGACTTGGGGGGGCTACAGAAAAAGGGGGTAATGGACCCTCACCCCTTGGCTTTGACATAGCCTGAGTCCTCATTCTGTCTGTGAGAAGTCTCATTATCTCTTGGCTGCCTACATCCCCCACCTGACTTAAGTCTGAAACAATGCCAGAGGTGGCTGCAGCTGTGTGCTGAAAAGGGTGGTTCCCCAAGGTGATCAGGCCTGAGAAAGAATGCATAAAATCCTGTGAAACCTGCTTTGCTAAGAATGCCCTCAATTTAAATGATAAGGGTCCAAGCATGAAATGAGTTTGTTTCCCAAAGTTTTATGGCCCTTTAGCTAATTGACCCAGACTCAGAATAAGCCCTCACAGTTCTTTGAATGTTATCTATTGTTTGATGATTACTGTCTGACAATGATTGATGAGCTTTACCTGTATTCCTGTGCAAACTGAACCCAATAAGCCCACCGAGGAACATGCTCAAGGTCCTTCTCCTCTGAGAGATTGACCACCTCTCCTCCCCAAGCAGATCGTGTCTTGGTAGACTTATTCTCATCTGTGGTGGACAGGGGAGCTCTGCAGGTGGAGCCCCCCACATCACATATAGAATTTAATTAGGTACTGCTTTGTTGTATTATTCGATGTTTCTCTTGAGTTAACACTGAAGTTTTCACCGTCTAGATTTCCCAAAATCAGCTACAAGTTCCGATGATTCCAGATTTAGCCAGTACTTAACTAAGGCCTAATATGCTTCAGGCATTATGGAGACAAAGTATTTGCCTGCTTTGATGACAAATACTAACAACAAGACAAGCAATAATTAAATAAACAGATATCTAAATAACACACTTTCAAATATGGATCAGGGCTATAAAGGAAATAAACACGATGCGGTAGAGTGTGGTGGGAGGGGTCAACTCTGTGTTCTTCCACAAAGGAACCTCTCAGGAGGCATTTCTGTGCCAAGAACAACATGATGAGCAAGAGTCAACCATGACCTTCGGGAAGAGAAGAGTACTCCACACAGAAGGGAAGCGAGTGCCAGGTCTCTGTGGTATGAAAGGGCTTTGCGTGCTGAAGGGTCAGGAAGGAGAACAGCGTCTCGAGATGATTAGAGAGTGATCTGAGATGCAACTGGAAAAGCGGGCAGGCCATTTAAATACTTAAAAGACATTAAAATTATTTAGATTCTTCCTCAGAGAAATGGAAAGCTACTGAGCAGATACACTGTGTAAAGAATGGTTTGGAAAGAAGCAAGAATAGAAGCAGGAAGACAAAATTTGAGGCTAATTCCAATTTCTCAGTTGAGAGATGATGCGAGCTGAAATTAAGTGGAACTAGTTAATATGGAAACAGGTAGATGGATTCAAGAATATTTTATAGGTATAAGGACTTGGACTTGCTGATGGACTTCATCTGGTACAGAACAAATTAATTTTTACTGAGATTACATGTGACTTACTTGGAAGGAGATAAGTTTGTGATGGGGGTGGTTCCATTTATTACAATTTAAGTCCAGAGTATCTCTTAAAGCTGCATATTGGCAGATAAATATAAATGGGGAATAGATTTGAATTAGTGGCAATAGAAGACATTTAAGACCCTGAGACAAGATATCAACTAAGAGGCCAAGTAGTTAAAGAAGAAAGAAGGGACTAGAAGTAGCATCTGAAGATTTCCAAATTTTAAAGTTCTGATAGAAGAGTCATGAAGAAAAAAAGACCAAGAAGGAAGAGCCAAAAGGCACTAGGAACCACAGTGTGGTATCACAAAAACCAATGAAAGAGTGCTTCAAGATAAAGGACTGGTTGGCTGGGTTGAATATGACTGAGAAGTCAGATAAGAAGAAAACTTCCCATAGACTTAGGCAACATGAGAAATATGATGACTTCTTTCAAGAGAATTTAAGTAGTTGGGATGGAAGTCAAATTGGAATAGATTAAAGAGGAAAAGAGATGGAAGGAGTCGAAGGCAGGTAAGCATAGATCACTTTTAAGAGTTTTCTTGCTATAAAGGAGGGAAGAAATATATGGTGTTAGCTGGAGGATGGTGTGGAGTCAAAGGACATCTGAGGTTTAGTTTTATTTTATTCATTTCCAGAACACCTGTGTACGCTAACGGAGATAAGACAATCGAGTGAGAAGGACACATGACGTATGAGAGAGAATCCGGAAGTTGAAAAGTAATGTTTTAAAGCTCTGATTTGACCCCAGCCCTTGGGGCTCAAATGTAGAGCCTCCTCCTCATTGTTTCTATTAGCGAAGAGCTGGGTCAGCAGAGGCAGGCAAAGCTCACCATGCTGACCATGAATCTCAATCTCCACTCTTTTCCATCATCTATTAGCTTATTTCACATCCATAGCTGTTAACAACTCATGAAATATATGTAATATCATCCTTTCTACAGTTCCTTTACAAAATGAAACTCCTGTCTTGAAAAAGAAAATGCTCAGTGAGCCTTCCTGGCACTGTGGGACACATTGTCCAACCAAGACGCTGGTCATCAATGAATCCTTCCGAACTGATTCATGACCAAAAGGGGGAAGTGTGGACAAAAGAAGGGCCACATGCTAAACCTGACAAGTTCAGGTGAGGCCTGTATGATGGGCCCCACAAACCGAGGGACAGAAATTCACCACTTAGGATGGTCTAAAGTTAAAACCTTCTAACTAAGAGTGGTTCCTGGCAGGAAGTCAGGTCCTGGGGCAGTATTTTTTCCTAGCAAAGGTCAGTCTTAACCTGACCTGATCCTGTCTGTTGTCTTTTTGCATCTAGGATATTGTACTCAATACCTGATACCATGCTTCTGTAATAACAAAGTAATTTCCTTTTTCTTGGACCCCTCACTGGGGCAAAAGGCCATAACCTCCTCATTGTTATTGTTATCCTGTTAATTGTTGACTGGTAACTACCCTGTACCCAACTATGTAAAAGAAGTGTGTGTCTACTCATTTTACTTTTTATCCAATCCCAGGTTTCCCTGATTTGCTTTCTCCCACTCTATCCTAATCTATCACCAATGAAATTCATGTAGTTCCTTTTACATCTTCCCCTCTGATTCTGTTGTATAAAATAAGTCATAAAACTGCCATTTTCTAGAGCAGTTTCTCAATCCATTGAGATTTTGCTTCCTGGAAATTGTCATCAGCTGGGCTCAAATAAAGTCATAAAAATACTTTAAAAAATTATATAATGAAAAGAATGAGGAAACAGTAAATGTTGTCAATCCACAAATTTATAAGCTATTTAAATTTTTTTTTCAAAAGTAGTAAGCTAGCCAACCTTATGACAGCTGATATACGAAGAGACTGGGGGAAGGAGGAAGCCCCAGCTAGAAAGAGAGGACCAAGCCTTGGAAAAGGCAGCAAGGGAAACAATGGGTAGAATGGAAGGGAGAGAACAGTAATATAAAAAGAAAGCCCAGAGGCTGCTGAATGTATCTGACCTAATTCTGTCTCACTCATTGTGCATTCACACAGACGCAGACATATTAATAAACTTTTATCAGTTTCCTGTCCACGATCTTGTCCTAGAGTTTGCAGAGAAGGGCTGGGCCAGCCGAGATTAAATGACCACAGAGAAGAGGAGCAGCCTCCTCCTAAACAAGATCAGCTGCTGCCCGAAAGCAGAAAGAAAGTGCTTTCAGAAGATGAAGACCAGGCTGAAGTCCTTGAGTCCACTTAGCTTCCCCTGAGGCGGCCAAGTCGAACCCGAGAGGCTGGGGAGTCTATCAGAACTGTATGCTGGCCTAGGCCGAGACTCACAGCTCGGAGACCACTCAGTAACGTGGTCTGAATGAGGGCACAGACCTGTAAGTTTGTGAGTGCAGTGCCTGACTCAAAAAAAAAAAAAAAAAGTGACGTAACACTGGTTGTAAATCCCCTCCATTCATTCATTCAGTCTTCCAATCAACAAATGTAATTGTTTGAAATACCCAGTTATTAACTTAGAAAGAAATCTGCAAATATCCTAAATAAGCATTATGAACTGATGGTCATAAAACTAGGAGTTATTAAATAATCACATGTGCTGCAAAACAGATCCAGAATAGCCTTTCAGATGGCTTCTTCAAATAAAAGTTTGTTGCATAAAAACCACTTACATCAGTAGGACTGATTAAGAATTAAGTTTTGGTATTGGAGAAATGGGTAAGTATCTTTTATGTGTTTCTAATACACAGATTTGCGGGTTGATACTAACAATTTAAAAATAGCCATGCATAATTAACTTTAAACCCCATTTTCATCTCAAATGAAGTGACAATGTACTGGATAGTTATTAGTGGTTAACAAACTCTATTTTTCTGCAGTGCTTTTATGGAAGAACTAATTTGCAGCTCAGAAATTAATTACATGCATTATTGCTTTGTTTTATTTATTTTTCAAATTTTTATAAGTCAATAGTATTCTTTGGTCATACAGGTATAACACGTCTGGTTATACATGTATTTTTATGCTTACCTTATATATATGTAGCAAGTAAACAGCTTTTATTCATGGAAACATAAAGCTGATTATTAAACTGAAAAATAAAATTTTTAAAATAGTAATCATAGGATGAGTCTACAGCAAATATTATCATGGTATTAATTTAAAAATACCTGCCCTGGCCTGTGTGGCTCAGTGGATTGAGCGCCAGCCTGTGAACCAAAGGGTCGCCGGTTCGATTCCCAATCAGGGCACATGCCTGGGTTGTGGGCCAGGTCCCCAGTAGGGGGCGTGTGTGAGAGCCAACCACACCCTGGTGTTTCTCTCCCTCTCCTTCTCTCTCCCTCCCCCTCTCTCTAAAAATAAATAAACGAAATCTTTAAAAAACAAAAATACTTAAGTTTGAGTAATGTTGCCTTACATTAAAAACAAATTAAGCTGACCATCCTTTATTGAAGACAGTAGTAATTAAAAGGAATCATTTTTATTTTCAAGAACATTCTATAGGTAGAGCCATTTTCTGAAACTTATACTACATTCTTCAAATAGCATGAAAAACTATAAAGATGCTTTAAGATAATGGCCTTTAATTATGATTCCCAGTGTATCAGGGTGAATTAAAACAATTATGTCGCCATAAAACATTTGAGGAGGTATATCTATACCTACATTAACAAACGATGATTTTAGAAACCGGGTCGCTGCTACTCAAATACTAAGATTCGGACACAAATGCTCCTAAAACCCTCCCCCAGAGACACCGGCCACCCTGCGGTCCTGGGCTGCAGGAACAGGCGCTCCAGCACCAAGGGTGACTGCGCCCTCTGGTTAGCTGGAAACATGGCAGAGGCCAGGGAGCACTATTTGAAAACTTGCCTGTGCTGTCTTGGAAAGGGAACCATTGCCTTTTCTCTAAAACTTGCTTATTTGACTCGGAGGCTTGAGGGCTTAAAAACTTGAAGTCTGAAAGTTAAAAACTCTCTGAATTGCTTTTACTCTTGACTCAGTGACAAGGTCAAGGAAAGATGACTTCAACATCTACCCAAGAAAACAGTGTCAGTAGTCTGGCCAAAGTCATTTCTCTTCCTGTATCTACTCACTGTTCAACACAGGAGAAGCTAAGAGAAGAAGAAAGGGACCTGACACATATGATTTAGAATGTTAGGAATTCGAGGGCTGAAGGGGACCCACCTGAAAGGTCACCTAACAAACCCACTGTTTGTGAGCAGGAAGAAACTAAAGCCCAGGTCTAAGCAGCTTCCCCATTCCCGCACGTGCTCACACACACACAACTAATGATACAGAAAATTCTGCATGTTCTTTGCGAGTCCAATCTTTTCCAAATGATGTGAGGGAGGATGTCCACATCTATGTGCATGCCATTTCATTTTCAAACAAAAGCATCACAGTGCCATATATTTTAGTGTATGATTCATCTGCATTTTCTGACCTAAATGTACCTAAGAAAGAACTTTTCCTGAGAACTGCTTGGTGAGAGCAGCAGGAAAAACGCTGACTCCTCAGAACAGGTCCTGGAGACCCTGAGACCCTCAGCTCGATTTAACAACCGTCTGCTGGGCGCCGTTGAGGGCGGCCGTTGCGGTCTCTATCACAGCGAAGAGAATAATTCTCCCCTTCCTGCAGAGGTGCTCCTCGCCAGTGCACAAGCAGAAGGACTTACTTCATTTCTTAAAAACACTACAGACTCACAGAATTCTTTTTATAATCATAAAAGCAATAATTCATGGTTATTACAGAAAATCTGGTAACCTGGAAAAGAACAGGAAAGATAATAAAAATCAATCACTTTCCCACTGTGGTGGGAAATTGATTCCTTTCTCAGAATTCATTCCTACTTCCTAAAGTCCTCGGGCTTTACTTTTGAATCTATGTACTGTTGGGAAAGCAGGTGACCCTTCAAGCCCCAAAGGGGTGCCCAACCAGTGGACATCCCTTGTTCACGGCCACAGTGACACTTTCAGGAGTAAAACTGCACCTCCTAATTCAACTGTACAAATGCTTTTTATTTTAAAGATATTATCTGATTATCATATTTATTGCTAATTTTCTCAATCTGTTTCTGTTTTCCTTAATTTGTTTAACATCTTTTTTTTTAAGATTTTATTTATTTATTTTTAGACAGAAGGGAAGGGAAGGAGAAAGAGAGGGAGAGAAACAGCAATGTGTGGTTGCCTCTCACATGGCCCTCACTGGGGACCTGGCCCACAACCCTGGCATGTGCCCTGACGGGGAATCAAACCGGGACCCTTTGGTTCCCAGCCCGCGCTCAATCCACTGAGCTACACCAGCCAGGGCTAGTTTAACATCTTTTAACATAAATATTTAACATAACTTTTTTCTTTAGAATTTTGTCATTGTTTTACTATTTTAAAAATTGATTCCTGCTATAATCTGAAAGTCCCCCCAAATTCACACGTTGAAATCCTAACCCCCAAAGACGATGGGCTTAGAGTTGGGGCCTCTGAGAAGTGATTATCTCGAGAGGGTGGAGCCCGCATGAACGGTATCAGTGCCTTAAAAAGGAGACCTCACAATGCTCCCTAGCTCCCTCCGCCAGGTGGGGAGGCAGGAAGCAGACACAGGCCACGAACCAGGAAGAAGGCCCTCCCCAGAAATCAGTCAGGCTGGCACCTCCATCTCAGGCTTTCAGCCCCTAAAACTGTGAAAAATAAATCTCCAGTGTTCATACGCAACCCAGCCCATGGTACTTTGTTAACAGTCTGAACAGACTCCGACAATGGCCCTTCACCACTTGTGCAGGCTGTAGGGCATCGTGGTTTGCCTTGAGGAGGAATTCTAGTGCTAGTTTGAAAAGCAACAGAGAAACTGTAAGAGGTACTTTCTCTCTGTGTAGTTTCGAGGTTATTCTTTTTCCCTGTGTTATTCTGACTACCAATTTTTTAACATTCACTCAAAATAGACTCACTGAGTTCATGCTCTGTATGACACACGGCGGTAAACGGAAACCCAGTTTCTGTCAGAAAGACATCAGGACGATAGTGTCACAGACACGTGCCTCAGAGAGCTGTGGGACACACCGGCCCCTCTGCCTCCCGTTTGCAGGTGTCAGACTGGACTCCGGGAAGGAGTTTGCGCAGAAGGGGAGACGGGAGTTTAAAGAAGGGCTTAGGCAGAAGCATAACGAGGTTCTCGAGAAGCGCAGGGCAATGACTCACCTCTGCTGGACCCTGGGCCACGGCAGAACACAGTGGAAACAAGACTGGACAGATGGAAACAACGGAGCACAGAGGCCTCGAAAGTCAGAAGCAAATGCATGTTATTTGTGGCAGAGTGAGTTCCTTCCAAGGGTTTTGCAGGAAATTTTAGAGGTATGTTTTAAGAACTATACTCTCAAGTTAGATTTAGTTTTAAGAAAAGACTGAATGATTACATACTCCCAAACCTTAGAATAAAATATAAAGGAAATCTGTCAAGGTTTTGATCTTGTCAGAGGAACTTCCCACGATGAGAGATAAACTGAGCCACACCCAGTTTCTCTCCTCGACAACCACACTCATCACTTTAGAAGAAAATGACTTCACTATCCACCCTTCCTATCCATGTATTAGGGTATAAAACAGGCAGAAATGCTATCCTGGAGGTCCCTCCTACCTATTAGGTCTCCAAAGGCAGAAGAAAAAATCCAATGAGCAATTAAGTCAGATACAAGCAAGAAACCTGGATGTGTGAAGTTTTATTCCTCTATCTTAGTAAAGATTTCCAAAAATTATATTCAAATTTGGGAGTAAATATTATTCTTCTTTTACATTACTTATTTCTTCTTGGGCTGATAGTTCTCTCTGGAGAGACTATTTTCAGTCATCATGGATATCCAGTTTCTACTCATGCACTGTACTCTCTGCTACAGTGAAGCTAAATTTGCGCTTGAAGTGAAATTTCTTTTGTTGCTGTATTAATTCTCTCTACCACACACAGCATAGTTCAAATCATGTTGCGCTTTGTGGTTTCTCCTGGGGGCAGAGTGAACTTTATAGGGCCAAGTTACAGCCCCCTACAGCAATTTTATGAGCCTGAAAGTATAGAGACATCCCTATGTGATTTTCATGTACCTTGGAGAATCAGAGTCAGATGTAACAGAATTAATCTTTGTATAATACTCCATGAAATGTCGATATTTCTGCTGCCATGCTAGCTCAGGATGCTCTGAAAGTAATTTACCTTAAAATATTAAGTAGTGCAAATAAAACAGGTTTATATTAATGATGGCGGGTTTGAAGAGGATGCCTGGACAGAACCAGGATCTTCAGTTGAAATAAATCCTGCTTTGGAGTCCTATTGTGAATGTGACCCCTAGATTTCTATGGCCAGGCTACGGTTTGAAAGAAAAATTAGCTCATTTAAACAAAATTTCAGGTAATGTTTTCCTTGACTTTTATGTCAAGGAAATGAGATGCTTTACTGCAGATGCTGGTGGATAAGGTACAAACTTTCAAATCAATGTGCTCAGCGCTTTTGAAGAAACTAATTCACTTTTTTCATAGAACTAAAAATCACATAAATTTATACTTGAACATTAAATTCCTAAAAAATGTCTATTCCATGGTACTTACCTAACAGCAGTGCATTGGTGTTTTAGTTCTAATTCAATCATTTTAACATTCTGGTTATGCTCTTACAACAAAACAAAGCTGTTCAAAATGGTAACTTAAAATATTCAACAATTTAATAGCAATAGGTCAAACTGAGTGTTCTGAGAGATTACGAAAAAAGTTTGTAGACAGTGTTTGATTAGGCCTTAGTTCATAATTCAACTTATGCAGAATGTGATAAAATTAGTCATAGTATAAAGTTATAAATTTAACCATGTAAAATTAACCATGTAAAATTAAAAATAACTAAGAAAACATTTATGAAATATCCTATCAAAAAAGCAATTCTAGGGTAACCACCAAAGGAACAAAGTGTGTAATTGAAACAAATACTTATGTAGAGAATACTCAAGAGAACGATGTAATTATTGGAGTGATGACTTAACATTAAAAAATTGAATTAGAAACTAAAGATAAATTGGACAAAATTCAACAAGCATGATGATCAACTCTCAGCAAGCCAGGAACAGAAAGAACGTTCTCAAATTGAAAAAAAGGTCTACAGAAAGCCTACGGCCAACAGCACGTGCCATAGGGAGAGAGACTGAATGTTTTCTGCACAGAAACGGGAGCAAAACAAGAGTGCCTATTCTCACCATTTCTATTCACCACGGGCCTGGTGCTTCTAGCTACAGAGATGCATAGAGATGTGAACTGCGCCAAACAAGTCTATGTGTAAGTCCACTGTGGAGCCTAGCATCATTACATTGCACTGGGAGAGAGGGAGGCACAGCCAAAACACTTACCGGACCCGTATCCAGCCTGAATTTGACTGAAGCCCCTATGGTTTTTGTTTTCATTAACTTGTTTTGTTCACGGTACTGTTCAATCATGCCTTCTGGTCAAAGCATAAGAAAGGCACTGTAATTGAAACACACCAATAATGGCTGAACAGACAATACTAATCAAGCAATCAATCAACGACTGTTCTGACTACGCTAAGCAACTAATCCATCAACTAACAACGTGCAGTGAAGTTTCTCAAGAATTTCTGGCTGTCCCTATCGTAACTCTCTTAGTGTGTCAAACTGTATAGTAATTTGGTAAATAAAGACTAAAACTATTGTGGTAATCATTTCACAATGTACATAAATCAAACCATACCTCAAATGTATACAGTCATGTATGTCAATTTCTCAATTAAACTGCTACAATAACAGAAATGCATTTAAAAATAAATTTAAAAAAGAAAGAGACCTATTAATCATAAAGAGATCTTAAAAGAGGAAGATCTGCAGATAAGGGAGGACTGGTCACACCCCAGTGTTCCTGTCCACCATGCCCCGACCCATGTAGCCCTTTGCACCTGCCACGTAGCAGAGGATATCCACGTAATGCTGCTGCCGCCCAGGACGTGTCTCATATGGAAGCTCTCTTAATAAACTCTTGATGTAATGCTGGAAAAAACAAAGAACAAAAGATTTGCACTAATCTGGCACACAGATCGACTCTCGTGGATTGGCTCAAGTTTTTACTGAAGAGCATTTCCAGTGCTTCTCTAAAAACAGAACTCTCCTATAAGAAACACCAGCGTACAAAAGTATACTGAATAACTGCATACATCATAAAGCTACTCACATCAATGAGCTGTAATATTGAATTTTCCATTCCGTTAATTTTTCACCCTGGAGTAGGTCCTGCCTTGCTCTTCAGAAACCGAGTGTGGATGTACTCATCATGTGCCCTCTCGATGATGCACTCAGATGTAACGCTGAGAAATTCCAACTTTGAAAATAACTCTGCAAAACGTATGGAAGGGAAAGGTGAGGGTGTACTCACTGCACAAGTATGTTCTCTCCCAACGCACACGACTATATGCTCACATATGTACATACACATAAACATGATATTTTGCTGAAAATCGCTCACTTTGCCAACTAGCAATATGCCATCCACTTCTATTTTTCTAAAACTCTAGTTATTAAAAGTATATATTCTTATGTGACGACCTTCCACTTGGCTGAAGACCTCACTCCCACTATTTCTAAAATTATAGGTAGGAAGTATAATTCTGTCTTCATTATTCCCTTGTTTTGGTACTAGCATATATACACAGTGATGAATTCATGGACTGTGGTAATCAAAAATTCAACAACTACTCCAAGGTTACCCAGAAATTGCTGCAGTCAGTACTGATGTGCCTTAATCTGCAAGGCAGCATTAATTTTTGCTTTTCTGAGATAATAATTTCATAAACGCCAAAATGATATATAAGCATGTTTGGACCCGATGTTCTTTTAAAGGTAAATTGTTGCTACTCACTGTTTATCATTCCTAATAAAAGAAAGGAACCCTTAAAATTGAGAAATGAGAAAGGTGAATTAGTCCCAGCACCTGGTTTGGGAATTGAGAAGGAAAAAGTCTGTGGAAAGAGAGAGGAGATCACAATGGCCGCCTCCATGCCCAGACCTAGCTGAGGCGCCTGCGCGTCAGAGCTTCAGGATTTGGGGTGGAAGAAGACAGCCCGGGCAGAGGGGCTTTGGGAGCAGCTGGATGTGGCTGAGAGGACGGGGAGCGGGAGGGAAGCACAGCACAGCACCTGGCGCCTCCCTCCCTCCACCCCTTCCTGCGCTGCTTGCGCGCCAGTCTGACCAGTGTTCATTGCCTTCTTGCTTCTGAAGACCCCTCTCCTCAGGGCGATGAAGAATTAAGCAGGACGTGAGGAGTGACTTTGTGTGAATTGTCATGGGTAGATCATAAAAGGGAACGAGGAAGAGAATTAGCTTAGCTAACAGATAGGGAAGTGTTTCTTTCCTGCAGAGTGGTGAGTGCAGTTAACAGTAATGGAAAGAGGAAAACCAAATCAATGAGAGAACAGAGGACAAGCCAGGGAGGAGATGCGTGTTTACGCCTCTCCCAGGTCGTTCTTCATGAACAGACACTAGAGCATTGCTCTTTGAAATCTTTGTTAGAATAAGAAACCATACTTATGTAAAGTACACACAAATACATACATATATACGAGATCTGTCTAGAAAAAGTCCAGCCATTGTCAATATAATGAGAACAGTCTGCACGACAGCGATGTCACCTGGCAGCCCAGGAGAGTGCCCTGGAATGTGCATGCATGAACAATGACAACTTCCTGCACTAGTCAGTGGGGACGGTAGGTGCCTCTCAGCGAGCATGTGTACTGTGTGGCTGTCGCATTCAAATTGACTAAATGAGTAGAGCAACATATCTACATCAATTTTGCATTAAGCTTGAATATTTCCTCTACAGAAACTATTCAGATGACTCAGAAGGCCACAGCTATGGTCAACGGGTGATTGGCAGCTTTATCATGACAATGTGCCTGCTCATGCATCACATCTTGTGCAGAGTTTTTTGGAGAAATATCAAATCACCCAGGTGACTCAGCCCCTTTACAGAACAGATTTGGCACCCCGCAACATCTGGCTTTTCCCAAAACTAAAATCATCTTTGAAAGGGAAGAGATTTCAGACCAGTAATGCAATTCAGGAAAATATGACGGAGAAGCTGATGGCTATTGGGAGAACTGTGTGAGGTCCCAAGGCGCCTACTTTGGAGAGCACGGAGGTGTCATTGTCCTGTGTACAATGTTTCTTGTATCTTCTTCAATAAATGTCTCTATTTTTCATAATACATGGCTGGGTACGTTCTGGACAGACCTTGTATGTGTGTGTATACACACACACACAGACATAAATACATACATACACACTAATATCCATAAGCACTTAAACATTTCTAATGTACTCATAAATACCATGCACCACATAAAAGCAGTGAAGTGACATCTAAAAGACATTTCCAATTACGTTTCTAAGGGATATAAATGATCAAAATGATATAAATAAAAAACAACACAGGAACCATGTTAGTCCGAATATTTCCATTTTCTGACATTTACCTAGCATACACACCCAGGACTCTCACAGGGCGAGCTCCAGAAATCAATACTGTGAATGAAACAGCACTGGCGTCCTCTTCTCATTTCAGCTGTGGCGTGAGTGACAATGTCTCCATAAATAATGTTTAGCTTCCGTCTCTTTTACCCTCGTTCCAAACAGATGAGCAATTTCTGAAGAGCAACAGCAGAAGATGCACTTTTACCTCTTCATCAAAAACATATAAAAATGAAACATATTGTGATATTTATGACTGTGTATATCACAAACTACCATGGCAATCCAGTACAAACGGCTTTTCTCCCTCTGTGGCGCCGACCTTCAAAAGTGATGATGCGACAAGCCCTCAACTTGATGACAGCTTAACTGGAGACACATTACAGCTGCTGGATTAATATGGAGCTGTGGCTTTGCCATAAAGTTTGAATTTGAAAAGAAACTCTAAACCTGTGCTCTGCTCTGAACAGTAAATATGCAGAAAAATGTGTTCATGAAAGCAGCAGGAAGAGGTTGAGACAATGTCTATATGGAATGATGCTGCTGTTTCTTAGCCTCAAAACTTCTCGGCAGTGTTTGCATTATATAAATTCGAGATTAGCAATTGAATGACTGGCACGTTCTCTAGCACAGCTATTCAGAAAATCTTTCCAGAAGTGTGCACGTGTTCAGAGTCACACCCTTAGGTCCCTGTGCATGTGAATCTATAGGTATAAATAGGCTTAAGCTCCATATTAAATCAGTGAGTATATTTCAGTGATCAAATGCTCAGTAAAGAAAAACTGATGGGCATTGAAAAATTACTTTGAAAGTATCAAGTATATTTCCCCTCTGTACGTTCAAAAAATTTCATATGCATAAATATTGTGAGGCTACATTTTTAATAGCTTACTTAACACCTATAATCAGTTTGGTCAATATTTTGGCTTTAAGTGGACAAAAATTTCCCTGACATACTATTGATGCCATGGTGCAAACCAAGATAATCTATAGAGGATTTCACGTTAATTTGCAAACATCCTCAAACAGCAACATAAATCTATTTATTTTTTCTGATGGCCATGTGATATGGCCCTAACCATGCACTCCTGAACAGAGCCCAACAGTTGAGGACCTGTCTCAGCTGGGGTCACTCCGACAAATACCATAGGCTGGACGGCTTAAACAACAGACATTTATTTCTTACTACTCTGGCGGCTGGGAAGTCCCAAATCAAGGTGGAAGCTGATTCTGTTCCAGGTGAAGGCCCTCTTCCTAGCTTGCAGATGGCTATGTTCTCACTGTGGACTCACAGGGCAGAGAGAGATCTCTTCGGGCCTTCCTCTTCTTATGAGGGCGCTATTTCATTCTGGGGGCCCCACCCCCATGACCTCATCTAAACCCAATTACCTTCCAAGTACCCCACCTCCAACTGCCATCACACCGGGGATTATAACTTCAACATATGAATGAATTCAGGGGCACGGCATTCATTCCAAAGTAGGACCTAATGTCTTTATCCATTTTAGATTTTTCAAAAAACAAAAAAAAGAAAAAGATTTCTGTAAATCATTTAAACAACAGGAATGAGAAATAAACAATTTCTGTATTACTGTCATAAATAAGGTTTTGTACATAGCCAGCATTTGCTGTGATGGAGTATCACAAATCAAAAGAAACTAGATAAATATAACTTATCAGTAACTTATCCATGAAAGAGGTATGGACAGCTGATAGGATAAGTGGGATCCAGGCTGTGGATCTGGCCAGGCCAATTGCCTACAATGGTATGAAACCAAACTGACATTTAAGCATGAATGACGATGAAACAAAAGTGCAAATGAACTAATACTTGTAAGTCACCTACCACGTACCATATCCAAGTGTGCGATACCACTCTGCACATATTAGGATGGTTTAATACCTAAAACACTGACAACTCCAAATGCTGGTAAAGATACGGAGCAAGAGGAACTCTCATTTATTAGGAGTGACTGCAAAATGGTACAGTCATTTCGGAAGACAGGGTTATAGTACCTTACAAAAGCAGACAGACTCTTACCATATGATCTATCAACTGCATTCCTTAATATTTATTCAAATGAATTGGAAACATGTGTCTACACAAAAACCTACATACAAATGTTTATAGCAGCTTTATTCGTGACGGCCAAAACTTGGAATCAACCAAGATGTTCTTTAACAGATGAATGGATCGACAAACTGTGCTACCACTATGCAACAGAATATGATTCAGCAGTAAAGAGAAATGAACTATCAAGCCATGTAATGACATGGAGGCATTGCAAATGCATACTAAGAGAAATAAGCCATTCTTAAAACACTGCATACTGTATAATTCCAACTATATGACTTTGTGGGAAAGGCAAAACTATGGTGACAATAAAAAGATCAGTAGTTGCCAGAGGTGGGAAAGAGGGAGGGGCTGATGCACAGACAAAGCACGGCGGAGTTTAGGGCACTGAAACTATCCTGTACGAAATGTAATGGTAAACACGAGACATTATGCATTTTCCAAAACCCACGGAAGTGTAAAACACAAGAGTGAACCCTGATATAAACTACGGACTTTAGTTAATCATCTGTGTATACTGGTTCACCAATGGTAACAAATTTACCACACTACTGCAAGATGTTAGTAATAATAATAATAAAGAAAACTGTGTGGAGGGGATGGTAGTAAAAAGTGGTATATGGTAACTTTCTGTACCTTCTGCTCAGTGTTTCTTTAAACTTCAACTGGCTCTTTAAACCAGTGTATTAATTAAGGGGGAAAAAACCCCCAAAACATTGTTACTTCGACATTACTTCAAAGCAGAGTAATAGGAACCAGATTTATCTTCCCATCTGAGAGAACTAAAAAATGAGAAGAATATATACAATAGCAGTTGAAGACACTGGACACCGGCAGTGAAGGAGAGGGACCCGTGAGAGAGGAACGAGACGCGCCCCAGGGGAGCAACGGCTGGCTGCCTGGAGAGCGTTCCTGGGCGGTGTGGTGCAAGCAGGGGCTGTAGAATGAGCCTGGCGGTAGTCCTGCGTCCGGAGAGAAACCCACTTTCTCAGGACAAGGCAGCAAGAGTTCCCCACAAAGAAGAGACAGCAGCATACGGAGAGAACACCAGGCAAATGCAGAGTCCAGAGTGAGTCTTCAGCTAAGAATTCATCAGCTACCAAGTGTTAAGAAACTCTACGAAGTCTGGAAAGCACCAACCAGCAAGTTGAAAGGGAACAACTTCCAGAGTTTGCACAGACCAACAATAGTTTGTATTCACAATATCCTACAGGAAAACTCTCACCATTCACAGGGCATCAAAGAGAGTAAGAGCTCAGAAGGCTTCTTCCTCAGTAGATGTTTAGTCCTAGACAAAACCACTGATACTGTCTGACACTGTTTAAAAGCAAACCAGAAAGGAACAGCCTGTCTTTTGAGTAACTTCCCTATATTTCCAACCACAGTGGAAGAATATTTAAATAAATGAAAAAAATCCAGAACTGAACAATGTCAAAGCTATAGTATCTGGCACTCAATAAAAAATTTACCAGGAATGCAAAAATGCATAAAAATACAAATGATAATGGATATCTAAAGAATATGAATAGAAGATCAAAGAAAAATTCCAGAATGGAATAGCTAAATAAGTGAATAGATAAATGATAAAATAGATACATTTAAGACTTAAAGGAATAATTATGATAGTAATTGCAGATGCACATTATTCCGCTAATGTGCAATAGGCACTGTAATAATTACCTGGGCACGTGTGGTGTAGGCTCAGGTGGCAACAGTGTTGCCACACGTGGGCCCCTCTCTGGTACTGCCCTCTGTCAAAGGACGCTGCCCACCCAGGTCTCTGCCTCCTTCCTCAGGGGCTACTTGCATCCTGTGACTGGTCCAGGTAGTAGTTCAAAGACCCGCCCCCTGGCTTTGACCTGCAGACATCGCGCCTCCAGAACTCCCTGTGGAATCGTGTGCCTCTTCTGTGGGAACTACAGAGCAATTCACCTCTTCCTCTGCCCAATTTTTCCATCTCCTACGGCACTAGGATTCCAAAGGTTTCTCCAAACAATCTTCTGTGTGCGATCATCAGTCACAGAATCTATTTCCCAAGGACACAGATCTCAGACCATTGATGATCTTACTTAACCGACCGAGCAATTCTCTAAAGTATGTTCTATTAGTACCTGGGTTTTACAATGGAGAAAAGAGTTAAGCTTAGAAATTTTAAGTAACTTGGCCAAGATCACTGGGACAATGGAGGAGCTGATAAAACAAAAGCCTTTATAATGCCAAGCCATACAGCCACCTGGGGGTGTTTTCATCATGAATGAATCATTGAAATCAAACTTAATGTCATTTTTATGGCATGTTCGGGTTGGCAAATTGTATAAATGCTGAAGGCACAGTTTATCTTGCAGCATCAAAGTACTTCGAATAACAGCTTTATGAGTGTGAGGTGAAATGAGATACAAACGATGGTACAGAGGGATGCATTCACAGTTAACTAACCTAGTAAGTGTCAATTAATAGGCTATGTCAGATAGCCTGTGTATTTTTTTGAGGGCAACATATTGTTAGCGCCTACACAGGCCTGTCACATATTTAGCACTGATAAATGATTGTAGAATTTAATTGAAGCCCCCGGGAGTCCCTGATGGATTGCCATTAAGCCCTGTCCTTGACCTTGTCTTTTATGATATTTATATCAGCAAATTGAATGGAGCCTGTAATCACACTTACAAAATCTGCTACAAATATTCTGTTAAAATAGTGCTAAGAAATTACACATTAAAATTCAAAGATATCTTACTCAGCAACATTTATTCAAAAAATTTTGAGTAGTCACTATGTACTAGATTCTCTACTATACATCTAAGCCACAGAAGTGATTAAAATATTTGTTTTCTTTTTATTTTGATTAAATATTTTGATTGCTACAATATAACATTTAATAGATACTATAAGTGCTGTATTTACTTTCAAAAAAAGGACTTGTATAAAGATAACCAGTCAAGGTATTGGGCAGATTAAGCCATTATGAAAAACCTAACAGCGTAATGTTGTTATCAAGGTGATGAGTCAGACTTATGCTGGGCTAATAGAAACACAATGACCCGGTAAATAAAAGGCAGAATACCCAGCTCTGTTCTGATCTGGTCAGACCCCATCCACAGTTATGATATTCAATCTGAGCATCATATTGAAAACACCACAGCCAACCAACTAGAATACACTGGTAACTGTGCTCTATGAAAAATAAATGAAGCCCTGGCTGGTGTGACTCAGTGGATTGGGTGCTGGCCTGTAAAACAAAGGGTCGCCGGTTTGATTCCCAGTCAGGGCACACGCCTGGGTTGCAGGCCAGGTACCCAGCACCTGGGGCATGTGAGAGGCAACCACACATTGATGTTTCTCTCCTTCTATTTCTCCTTCCCTTTCCCTCTCTCTGAAATTAAATATATAAAATCTAAAAACAAAAATTAAAAAAAAAACATTAAATAAAAAAAGAAATGAAAGGGCTAAAATTATTTAATCCTAAGAAACGAAGGCTAACACAAGGCATAATACATTCACTAAGGACTGTTAGGTCAAAGAGAGTAGATTTGCTCTTTGATCCCTATGACAGGAAAGTGAAAGAAAATTAGAAGGAAGCATCTTTTCAATTTAACTAAGGAAGAACTTTGTAACAATTATACCGATTTCAAAAGAGGAGTGTTCTCTCTCAGGGTATGGTGAGTTTTCTCTTCCAGAAAACATATTTTTAAAAGCATCTGCGTATTTGTTGAGCCAAATAACTTCTAAAGTTTCTTCCATTTCCTTTTGTGAAACAGAGAGACTTTTTGCTTTAAGATAAACTATTTAATGGCATAGAATGTCAATATGTTTTTTCACAAGGCTCGTATATCCTAAAAAATAATGTATATATTTTATTCCCTGCAGAGATATATTTCATCCCTGGAGTATGTTCACATAAACCTACTGGGGAAAACCAAATTCAAAATGCAACAATCATTGTGGAATAAATTCCAATACATGGATTTGTACCTTACACTATTTATTTTTAAAAACTGTGATTAGTAACAATGCCACAAAGATCATTTTCTACAATATATGTTAGTCACTTGTCTTTTTGACCTCACTGGGCCATAGAGTTTAAAATGTCATTTCAAATCTCAGGGTAACATCTATACACCCTGAATTAAGGGATTATGGATATACTATAGCTACTACTATTGGTGTCAATTTAATAAAACAAAACAATAAATTCTACATGTATAATAAATACAAGGGTGGGCAAATGTAGGTTTACAGTTATAATACAAATAAATACCATAATTTAAAAATAATAAACAAGAATAAATGGTGTTAGGCATACTCATAACTATAAACCTACTTTTGCTAACCCTTGTATGATCTGTACTTCTTTTTTCTTTTTTGGCTGAAAGATAGATAATTAAGATAAAAATACTACATAAAAATTTAAGTGTTTTCTAACCAGATAATTAACAACTGTTATGACTATTTGGCAAGTTATTGAAACTAGGTAAATATATTTGGGTTATCTGTTCCCTAAAGTGACTTAGTAATAGCCTTTCTTTTTGCTAAGATCCAAAGAAAAAGTTCTTATTTCTCTCAAAAGATTAAAATAGTGAAAACCATTCATGTACCATTCATAGGAAAAAGCAGAATACTAGCCACTTATAAAACAGTGAACCTTGTCAAAAAATCATTTTATAAAAATAATTACATGACTTGGCGATTTTTATAGTTAACCTCTTTAAACAAACTCTCACATAGCGACTAGTAAGGTCAAACAACTCACGTTTTTCTAACAATAGATATTAGCTGTAAAATACATCTCTTCCCAATTTGTGAAGAAGCTTATGATTCATTATATGCAAATATCAACTCCAGAAACACTGGTCTTTAAACAAAAATCAAATGATGTGTTACAATTTTAGGGCAGAATGAAATGAAAGAACAGAAAGTTGTGTTTCCACTCTGGAATACTGTGATAGGAAAGGCAGATATGAAGAAATGAAGCAGTCAGTTTATAATGTATGTCTGTGGAATTTAAATCAAGACCTAACACTTACTCAAAAAATTATTTGGAGTATAATTTGCAGGAAGAATATTGATGGAACTGTGTAATAACTTTTACCTTTGAGCAAGTTTAAATCATTAACAACACCCTGATAACAAACACAAATGAGACACCTATCATGTGCAAGCACTATGCTAAACACAAGGATAAAAGGAGTGTTAGGAAATGCACCCTGTCCTTACTGAGCTCAGTTTAGCAATCAGGGTTAGCAGACAGGCTTTACCATAAGAACCACAATTAACTTATGATGGCTTCCTAGACTGCTATATAGTAAAGGAGTCTGGTATAATGTCAAAGCTTTACAGGGAAGAAAACCCTTTTTATTTACTGAAGCTTACCTCTGGCATGAGAGAGGGTGGTGACATCACACGAATAAGCAGTGTACATAATTATTCAAAGCACAGGCTCTGCAACCTGGGTGAAGAAAAAATAAGTACTCTCCATAACACTGTGGAATCTGATGAACAAAATGAACTAACAAGCAAAAACAGAGACAGACTCATAGAGAGCGAGCAGGCTGACAGCTGTTGGAGGGATTAGGGGGATGGGTGGGGGGGTTGAAGGGATTGAACAAAAAAGAAAGAAAGAGAGAAATACTCATGGACATGGACATGACCAATAGTGTGGTGACTGCCAGGGGGCGGGGGCGGGGGGAGGTAGCAGAGAGTACAGAGGCGGTAAATGCGATAGATGGAGACTTGACTTGGGGTGGTGAACAGACAATAATATATCGTGGAATTGTGTACCTGAAACTTGTACAATTTTGTTACTAGTGTCACCCCAATAAATTCAATAAAAAGGAAAAGACGAAATTAAGTACTAGCATAATCTAATAATTAGACACATTCACATTAATACACAGATCAATCTATCTACCTATCCATCCATCCGTCCAGATAGAGAAGGAGAGTTAAAGAGAAACCTACAAGCGGGGCACGCAAGGAAGAGGTGAAACAACAGCAGAAGCACTAAAAAGCATCAAAACTGATGAGTTCAAAACTGTTTTGAGCAGCGGAAGAAAAGTCTTGATAGGTGTGTTGCATCAAATGGAGAGGACTTTGAAGATGACTGAAATTTAAACATGTAAGAATAAATACACAATTTTTTGTAAATAAAATCCTGTTGGGGGGGTTCTCTCTTATATTGTATTATGTGTGATATAGAAATGGATGATATACAGATCACACAAATAACTTCAACTATTCTGTGCCGGATACTAAGGGGAAATTTTACAGGAAAAGGGGACACTAAGCTGGTCTGTAAGGAAAGGCTAGTAACTAAATACGTAAAGTGCAAGTTCACCACAAGACGGGCTATGTTGCCAGGCTGCTCCAGAACAAAGCTGAAACATCCTTTTTCTCTGGTGGACCTCTTTGGATGAAGTAAGTTTCTTTAAAAACCATGGAGAACACGCTATGCCAAGACAAGGACTACGCACATTGTTTTAGGCTTAGGGAACAACTGCCATTTTTTAAACAAGGAAGTACTGTATTTTAAAAGTAGTAACCCTTAAAAGTATGCATGAGAACTTCTAAAGCTCAAGGAAAATTGCAGCCACAAAACTCAGAATTCTGCACCAATCCTCCAAAATCTAGATAAATTGACAAGACAGTATGTTCTGACAACGCAGAAAGATTGTATGTTAAAAATGGCAGGAGGAAAGAGAGGAGTGGCCCGGACCTGGCAGTCCAGAGCTTCTGATTTCACCAGACCTCATTTGGAAACTGGGGACTTCATCATTAGCAATGTAAGTGGGTCGCCACAGGACACCTGGCGGTGGTGCATGTTGCCTCCATGAGGGGTCATTAACTGCTGGCTCTGAGCTGACACTAATGTCCAGGAACCCAAAATGCCTACACTGGTTCATCAGTCAGGGTGGGGAAGTATGGAAATCAGGGGAGTCTTGTCAGCTGTCCATGTTACAATGAGTCCATTGCACCTGAGAGACCATTATGAGTTTCTATTCCATTGGAAAAAGCACACTTCCTAATTATCAAAATCTCCATAGTTGTGTGTGTGGGGGGGGGGCTATTGTAGCAGAAAAGATCCAGGACAACTGTTTCTCTCTGAAGAAATACAAGTAGTATGCATTTCTGGAGAAATACCAAGGACTCACGCTGTCAGTAAAAAAAGACTTGAAGATGCAGGGGTGTGAGTTCTGTTTTGTCTCTGAACAACTCAACTCAAATACAGGAGCCTATTCAACCTTGCATAATGACAGGCGATTACCATAAATTTAACCAGAGTGATGGCCATCACAGCTCTAGTTGCAAATATGCTATTTTTCTGGTGCAGATCACTGCAGCCCCTTGCACCAGGCATGCATGTAAGCACCTGTTGAGTGAGTGAACATTTCTTCCTCGACGTGAATAAATGAAGACAATGAAAGGCAGATGGCTTGTATCTGGCAGGTGCAGCAGAACTCCTTCTCTGTCTTCCCTCAGGCCTGTTTATATTCTCCTCATCTGTGTCTTCGTGTAGTCTACAGAGACCTCTTTGTATCCCAGAGAACATCATGCTAGTATTCAAAGGGATTGCATCATGCTAATTAGACCTGGTAAAGTAGTGTTGCATTAGTAAAACTTAGAAGGACGCGCGCATATTGGCAGGTAATGGACAACCCCATGAACAGTCAGGGCCCTGCCGTATCAATAAAACTGCCAGAGTTCTCAACCATGTCAAAATATCCCCTATAAAGTGAGAGAAAAGCAGAGACAGCTTTTTTAGTGTGACTAAGAAAGCTGCATATGAAAGATTCACTTCAAATTTCCCATCCCACTAACCTTTTGAATATCTTTCTTTACGGCAGAGGTCAGAAACTTTTTCTCCAGAAGTCCAGGTAGTAAATATTTTATATTTGTGCGCCATAGTCTCTCTTTTGCAACTGTGGTACTCAGCTCTACCACTGCAGCATAAAGCTGCCATTGGCAAGCAGCGAATGGGCATGGCTGTGTCCTGATAAAACTTTATTGATAGGTAACATGCCTTATTTGGCTGGGGGGTGGGACATAGTTTTGTGATCTCTGTTTTATGATATGCTAGGAAGTCCCAGCACGCCAAGCTTACTGACTATGGAATTACAGTTTCAATTAGCCAGTCCCTCCCATTGGAAGAAATTGAAGCCAACTGAACAGCAGGCTAGGTAATGTGGTTCTCAGACCTGCCTCCCTGGTCTAAGCTAAATCTTTTACAAATGGGGCACACTACCAAACAATTTAGAGACCACGTTTTAGTAGTTGGTATTCTATGAATACGGATGATTAAGTCTTAGGATTTTTGACGTGTAATGTTCACACAGTGGGACAGCATTTGTATGCGCACACACAATAGGAGGCACTGCGGAATACCCACTTTTCAAGACATCTGGAAGTTTCAATGCTTCCTGCTTTGTGGCTAGGTGAAATATTTTAATGAACTGTGCTTTTGGGGGTTACATTGAAATTTGTTGGAAAACAGTAATGATGCCCCTTCAGTTTCACATACCCCAGCATGAAATTTCTATGATCCTTCCTGCACTGTTCTCCAAATCAAAGTTTCCTTCACTTATAATGTTAATGATTAAATAATCACAGTTCACTGTGTATTTAGCTGACTCTGTGTTCATCTCTGTCTTGCATATCATTACTGCACATCTTGAATTATCAGTGCATCATACCTGAAGCTCACATCTGTTTGTCTTGCATTGAATACAGCCGATGCTTAGAATAATGCTCAGCATGATTATCAGCACAGGTCTAGATGACTGTGATTTTCTGTGACAGGGACCTCTCAGCATGACAAAAGGGGAGTACAAGGTCATCATTTTACCTCTAGACAGAACTTACAATACTTCAATCACTCCCAGACAGGTAACAAATTCCTTTCCCCATTTCTGCTGGGATGTTGTAAGTCTTATTACTTGTCTTTTATAGGCCATTGATTTTTCTTACGCATTCCACGTCATCATTATTGTCTGAGGAATGTGAATGCACCCTTGTTATTACAAACTATTCTATTTTTGCTTTAATGACTTTACCCCAACAAATATTAAGAATCGGGAATCCTTAAACTTTTGGCCTGCTCTTCTTTTTACTGTTTGTGTGACTTTAGGCAAATCACTTCTCCTCCCCGGGCCTTAGCTTTTCATCTATAAAAGGAATAAATTGTTATAAACATGCCATGACAACTCTAAATTCATGAAACCCCTTCAGTGGTATTAAACCACTTGCTCTTTCCTGTAAAGTTGAACATGTCCATCTAGAAAATGAGAAGTGTTTAAAGTTGTGATTAACTTAAAGTTAATCATTATCATAGTTTTCTTGCAATACTTGAAGACATTTCATTTAGACCTTGCATTGCATTCTATGTTTTAAATAATGATGGGGTGTATTTGCTAATGTTGACTACTTCATCCTTTTGCACTCCTTGGATTTCCACAATTATGCTACATGTCTAACCACTCCTTTTTAGGTCTCTTTTTCTAGCTCCTCAACTAGCCTTCCCCTAAATTCCACGGGGCTCTGCCCTAGATCTTATTACTTTATATAATCCTCCTGGATAGGCTTATCCACACACATGGTTTCAGGTGCCAGCTATATGCTGATAACTGCTAGTCAACATATCCATCTCATATACCTCCAGAGTTGTACCCCCTGTTCAGCTGCCTATGTGATATCTCCAATCAGGTACAGGACAGGCACCTCGGAGGCTGTACATCTCATGCTAAACTCATTACATTTCCCCAAGATTCTGCTCCTCGTCTATGTTTCCCGTTCTTATTAAATGTTTCTGTCATTAACCCAATTGCTCAAGCTTCACACCTGGAAGTCATCTTTAAATCTCATTATCATTTCCTACATTCAGTTGAAGTCTCTGAAGAGTGTGACTGCGAGAAGTTAAAAGTTAAGTACCTTTGCTTTACACTACCCCAAATAAAACAGAAAGTTTGATTCACCAGGAACACAAGCTTGTGAATTCCTTTTGTAAAGGAAGAGTTAACATTTAACCAGTACATTCTTCTCCAAATCTGAAATCTACTTCCAGCCGAAAGTTAGTGAGATGACTTAAGTGAATTCTCAACCTTCTTGGCTGCATTTTTAAAAATGTGGACACACTCCAATTCAACTAGAAATACTCTTACTTTTATTCAGGTGAAAACAATCAGCAATATGTATTTTGATCTAATTCTAGTAGTTTGAAAGAAACAATCTAGAAAGAGGTCCTATGAGATTTAGTTTTGTGCCAAATAAGAGGATTATGAAGCAATTCTACTGTGTTAGTTTATAATACTCGATTTCCTTCATACATAAAAGGTCAATGATTTGTTACCTATAGTCATCTATTTTATGGCAAATGATTGAAAAAATTCAAAAACACAAATACAGTCTCCCTTTCCCTTGCTTGAAGTTTTGGTTTTCTTTTACTGTTAAGGCACCCCATCAAAAAATATTTACATAGTAATACACATAAAAATCCTACAAATTCCAGTCACAATGAACAGAATTGTAAAGTTTTCTTCAAATTTTTACATAGTATTTACTATGTGTTAGGCACTCTTCTAAGTATTTAATAAATATTGATGTATTTAATTCTCAAAATAAGCCTATAAAATAGATGTCTATAAAAATCTATAAAACTGGACAGTGCCCATTTTAAGGGATTAAAAAAACTGATGCATGGAGAGGTACATTGCCTAAGATCATGGAACCAACAAGTAGTCCAGGTGGGATTCAAACCCAGGCTCTCCGGCTGTGGAGTGCAGGTGCTTAGTTACAATGCCAGTCACATTCCTAACCCGACCTTGATCAAACTCAAACATCACGTGCTATACTTCTTCAGAATTTTTCAGGATAGTCAATTTATTTTATATGAATTTTCAGATGTATAGAGGATCACGATAAAAATCTTCATAGCCCCTATGCAAATTACTCCTGCATGTTCTCCCTCCTCCTATTAGACACAGGAGAAACGGTTTCCCTGCTATCCGAGTACCTGTCAGAAATCAGTTCCTGCAAGATGTACTTCTGTCTTAAATTTACCTTCCACAAGATCACGGTGATATTCAAAATGAGAAGATTATTTAGAAGTGGCTCAGGACATGGCACTAGAAATGAAACGAAGGGTTCTGAAAAGACTCACAAAGAACAGAAATTTTGTCCTTAAAAAAGAAATGCTGGGAAGCGCAGAGCACATGCACTAACAACTTCCAAAGAAATCTGTAGCACTGCATAAAGTGTTCGGAGCCAGAACCTGACCTTGTGGCTTTAAACGCGCTTGGGGTGTATTTTTGTGAACACGAGGTGTGCTTGGTCTGTGAAAGACAGCCACACAAGAGCATTTACACAAAGGCAATTATTCTAACATATGTTCTAAATGGTGACATATACACAAAACCAAATCAATCCTGGGGACAATGTTTCAATTTTGGACATTATTTCTGAGTCTTAAACAATTATTTTTTATCTCCCTAGGCCACTGTACAGGAGCTCATGCCATTATGTAAAATTTAAGCGAGGCCATTTACATAATTTAATTCATAATAAGCAGAGGAAAGCAAATTGGTAGAATATAACTTGACATGTATATTTAAAACAGACAAAACAAATCCTAAATACATTAACTTAAAATACTGTGATGTCACTGCTCTTTAACCTATCAGGTTTACACAAACTAAAAAGGGAGAATAATGGGACCTTTATTTACATTCCTTGTAGCCAATGTTTTGGCTAAACACTTTACATGTATCTCTTCTCTATCAAATAGATTTTAAAGAGTCAAATTAAGCTCCTTCAGTTTCTTACAGAGTATGTCTTGCAAAATGGCCTCATGACTGAAGTATAGGCTGAACCTTCCTGCTATGCCTGCTGCCTGCCCAGAGAGGCCCATTAGCACCTCTTAAATGTCACTCCTGTAATTCCTGTAATTGCCACCGCATGCTTGGTGGCTTCTTGGGTTACACCAAAAAGACTAGACACTTCCCCCCCTCCCCCCATGTATAGGGCTTCGAAATAGTGAAACGAGCTCCCAGTTGAGTCAGCATTGTCTGCTTTATGAAACATTATAATACAAAGTTAATACATTCCATACGATCTGACAAAACGCAGAACTGAACTGAACTCAAACACCTCTGTAGAGAGCACTTTAACGTAAATATTTAATTTTAATGCACTATTCTTGACCTTCAAGAAGTATTTAGGTCATCATTAAACTAGTCTTGCACTCGGTAACCTTGCTGGTTATTTATCCAAACTTTTTTTTTTTAAAGAAGAGCCTTTTTTTTTTTTAAGATTTTATTTATTTATTTTCAGAGAGAGGAGAAGGGAAGGAGAAAGAGCAATGTATGGTTGCCTCTCACATGGTCCTCATTGGGGACCTGGCCCACAACCCAGGCATGTGCCCCGATTGGGAATCGAACCGGGACCCGCTGGTTCCCAGCCCGTGCTCAATCCACTGAGCTACACCAGCCGGGCTATCCAAAATTCCTTTACAGTGCTGGTCACTGAAAGCAAACTCTTCTATTCTCTAATCCCACATTCTCTTCCCGTCCCTGCCAGAACGCTTGGCATACCGGAGACGCCTGGTACAGACGTGCTCGTTCAAGCCAGCGCTCGCTAACTGTGTGCTCTACACCTGACCTACTTTACAACACATGCTAAGACCACAAAAACGGCCCTGTCTTCAAAAAGCTTACAAGCAAACAGAGGGTATTAACACAACGTAGCGTACCCGCCCCCCTTCTTCTCCACGGGCCGTCACAAGCCCCCAGTGCACGCCTGAAACCTCAGATAGTTCCGAACCCTGTATATACTATGTTTTTTTTTTTTCTCCGTATATACATACCTATGATAAAGTTAAATTTACCAATTAGGCACGGTACGAGACGAACAGCGATAATAAGGAAACAGCGCAATTATAACTAGACGCTACAATAAAAGTTAGGCGAGTATGATTCTCTCTCTCAAAACGTCTTACTATCTGTATTCACCTTCTCACTGAAAGCAAACACTTCACAGCTTTTCTTCTGCGTAGCCGAGTGGTCAGCGTCACTGCCGTGGCACTTCGCGGCCACACGCTTGGCAGTGCTGTTCCAGAGGATCCGGAGACGGAGGCGGCTGAGCCGCTAACGGCCGGCGGGACGCGGTTATGGGGCGGGGCGACGTCACGAGCGTGGAGGCGCAGCGTCCCGAGAACGTGGAGGCGCAGCGTCCCGAGAGCGTGGAGGCGCGCGAGGAAGGGATGAGTCACCACCCGGGCGAGATGGAGCAGTCCTCGCGAGATTTCATCACCTCGCAGCGCGGCATGCAATTTAAGATCCTTTCGAGTTGTTTGGGGGATTTTCCACTCGATATTTGCAGACTGTATTGACTGAGGGCAATTGAATTTGTGGTAAGTGGAATCAGATGAGGGGGGTGGGAGGGTACTGTTCTAGATTTTTCTGCTAGGGTCTGCGTAAAATCCTGGGAGGGCACAGGCAAGGCACATGTGCTGCCGGTGAAAGAAAAGAAGGCACCTCGAAGTGCTTACAGCAGGTAGTAGTGGGGTGAGGAAGCGAGTAGCAGGTGCAAAGTTACCGAGGCATGCAGGAAAAGAACGTTCAGGGTTTCAAGTAATTTTGTTTTCTTTTGAATTTTTTTAAAGATTTTATTTTATTTTCAGAGAGAGGAAAAGGGAAGGAGAAAGAGAGGGAGAGAAACATCAATGTGTGGTTGCCTCCTACACGTCCCCTACTGGGGACCTGGCAGGCAACCCAGGCATGTGCCCTGACTGGGAATCCAACCCGCGACCCTTTGGGTCACAGCCAGCGCTCAAGCGAGCCAGGGCTGTTTTGAATTTTTTTTAATAGTTCATTTATGTTGTTGTTGTTTTTTTTTTTTCATTACCATTTATCCCCCTATACCACCCCACACCTTCCACGCAATCACCACACTGTTGTCCGTTTCCAGGTGTTCTTTTCCTCTTTTTTTGCTCAAGTAGTTTAACAAGTGAGGATAGAGGGGCGAGGTTGGTAGGATACGAGGAGTGATAAAGGACTGGAGTGGAGGCCCAGGGTAATTTTGAGCAAAGTTGAATTGTTTGGATTTTATCAGGAACACTGAGAAGGAGCTGGAAGTTATTAAGAAGTGAAGGCCTCCTTGGGGCTTCAGGAGTAACAAGAACATATAGATTGAAGGGAATTGAAAACTGCTGCAGTGACTCAGCGGGGGGTGGGGGGGCAACAATGGCCTAGAGGTGGTGGTGAGAAGGGGGAAATAAATCATTGTGAGAGGGATCACGAAGATGGAATAAAATAAGACATGAAACGGGTTAATCACTAGAGAATGAAGAGTCGGTTATGTCGCCCAGGATTCTGATCTACGCCCCTGTGTGGATCCCAGTGCCCTGCACCAGGAAGAAGGGTAGGAGGAGAGGGGGACATTTAGTCGATTATGAAAGAGGAAAACGATTGATGATATCTGAATGTGCTGCGTTTGGTTATGTTTTTGGATTATTTGGAACAGAGGGGCAGGACGGAGCAGTGAAGAGTGCATGCTTTTCATAAAGGGAGGTGATTATAATCATGTTTGTCCTATTGTTTTACTGCAAGTGGTAAATGAGTTAATACATGAAAGTTCCTAAGACAGGGCCTGATAGGCAAATATTATTTAGTAATATTATTTGTTGTTATAATTTTTATCCAACTGGAGGCACCCAGGCGGTTTGAAATGGGTGTCAAAGTGCATTGGACAATGTTTCTCAACCCTGATTGTGATCTGAATCATCCAGGAGCCTGGATGTCCTTGCCAAGCCCCCCACCCCCCACCCCCGGTAGTCTCCACGCACAGCTAACAATGAGAGCACAGGTAGGTAGAGGTGGTAGATGGAATCGTGTGCTGGATGAGGTCCCCCTGAATGACTGGACAGAATGGGAAGAGTTCTTAACACTCAAGGTTCCTGGACCAGATTCCTCATCATTGGAAAATGACCAGCTCTTTCTTCGGAGTCTGTCATTTTACTTCTCATCATGAGACTATGGACAAATGGGAACCACAGTATCATGGCAAAATGTGAAGATGCTCGAGTCTGTTGTTTTATGTTACCTGTTATGAGTCATGGGAAATGTAGGCAGGCAGTAGCTATCAATCACGCTGCGGCAGAACTCAAGCAGGCTTTGAGAACCCTGGAAACTAGAGAAGATTCAGGATGTGATCCTTCTGTGGAGGGTGAACCACCCCAGGACATGTGGCAGAGAGCTGAAGATTCTAGAAGCACCATCTAGCTGGTAACTGCAGTGGTGATAGAGCCTTCAGCCTCAAAATAGTGCATTTAATTCCTGGGCTCATTGATGACTAGCTCTTTGGATGTGAGAATAACTAAGCATCGTCCTTACATTTGAAAAGAGGTGTTGGCTCCAGGTGAGTGAGACAGCTATCCTTACAGTATTTTTTTTTTTAACCTGGCCCTTTAGATGGCCCACGGGATATGGCAGAATGGTTCTTCTTGAAGAACATTGCCTTGAAGACCTACTATGACAGGGACTCGCCTGAGCTGAGAATAATAACAACAAAAAGGGACTTCCTTTTTATTTTCTACCTTCTTATACTTTTACATGAGATTATAGGCTATGTGTGGGTGGCAGTACCTGTTTTGGAGGTCAGAGAGATCCCTATTAATGTCATAAGAGGTACACCATACCTCAGACCCACATATTGTCAACTTAATGAAAATCATTAACAAAGAACTTTGTTCCTTAGGCAGCTCTATGTAACTATGTCTTGTTCTGTTATTAGTAGGAAAAAACAAAGCTCAACTAGGTAGAACTAGGTTAGAAACTCATCTAAATCTAAAATCAGTATTTTCCCCACTATAGTATAGTACATGTTTGAAAACCACAATTATAGTCATGCAGTTTGGCCAGTTATAAATATAGGAAATAAACTAGAAAGAGTGCTGGGAAGTGGTTTGGTAGACTACTCTTTATACTGCGAGTCTCAAGGAAAAGAGTTAAAACTACATTCAGTAAACAATGAGAGATTGGTATTGCCCAGCATCAATGATTTTTGAACAACTCATCTATTCCCTTCCACTAATATTTCATAAGCCCTTACGATGTACCAGACCCTGTTATGGGCTCTAAGTATATAAGAGTCAAGAAAAATGATGAAGTACTTGCCATGATGGAACCTAAATTCTAGTAGAGGGAGGCAGAAAGTAAACCACATTAAATTCATACATCCAGTAGCAGTCTTGCTATAAAGCAATATAAAGTAAGATAAGGAGGGAAGAAGATGCAGTGAAGGAGGAGGTGTCCTGTTGAGTATGGTGCTATTTTATACAGATGGCTTGTCCGATAAGGGGACATTGGAACCTAATGCCAAGTAAGGGAGTGAGCTATGGGGACTTGTCAGGAGAGAGCAGGAAGAGCGACAAGTGCAAAGTTCCCAATAAGAGAAAGAAGGCACCCACTTATTTCCCTAATTTTGTGATTCTGGCTGTCTCCCTTTTTCCTTACATAAATGTCTACATTACTGATACAGGATTGTGTGTGTGTGCATGTGTGTGTTTTGTTTTGGATAGATATGATTTTTTACAACATGGGTTCTTTTGAGGAAGAAGGAAAAAAATAAAAAATATTCTCCATCCTCTTTGTCCTCTAGAAAAATTAGAGTCAAAATAACTGTTTAACAAATCTACCACTACCATCCCTGTCTCCTGAGCCCTACTATTATTTTTTTAGTAGACCAATTTTCTCTTTTATTGTCTGTTGACTGAAGATCTATGGGAGCAGCCCTTTATTGTTATAAGAAACAGTTGCTGCAATTTGGGAAGCCTGAGTTTTCTTTTTTGCACACCTAATTATGAAAGGAACCCTGGATGCAGAATGATCAAGGATACCAAACTGCTGTGACGAACACTTCTCTGAGACGTTCTATTCATTAAAAAGTATAACTTAACTCCTTTCTGAGTAATAGCTCCATAGAACCTTTGTAAGACAATTATATTCCGCCATGGTTGATAGTTCATATGGACACAGCTTTATTTTTTTCATCATTTTAAATAAAAGCACAGAGTTACATGACTTTCTGGACATTTTAAAGGACACAAAACACCTCAGAGGAAATTGTATCTTGGTTATAACTTCTCTGAAACTAGCAGAGTTTCAGGTTTATTAGTGTCTCTTCAAATTTGGGATATTGTGAATTTGATTTTTTTTATCGTCATGTCACTGTAGGTCTTACTCTCTTTACTCTCTTGATACTTTCTCTATTGAATCTAAGTTCAGTCCAACAGCAACACTTCATAATTTACAACTCTCCTGGAAACAAAGGGCAAGGGAAATCTAGCAGCAAGTACCGAGGCACAGCATTCTTTCTTGCCTCTGATAAAGTAACTTTCTGAAGGATATAAAAGTGAATCAAAGAGGAGAAGTGTCTTAAATTCAACCTTGACCTCACTGTTGAACTTGAAACAGGGCCAGTTTTAAAACACGATAATGTTGGTAGGATAAGACGCTATTATATGACATTATCCACAAGGAACAGGACACTTCCCTGCTTAAAATACTAACCTTTTTTCAGATGCTTCATTAGTAACCCATGCCATTGGATTATTAAATGTCTTTTTATCCTTACAGTTTTCTTAAAGCACCATTATGGAAGGGTTCACATGTGAAACATGGGTTCCTTTGACTGAAGTTTATGTGGCACTTCTTTCTTGGGTACTAGGGTTATAAGGACATGGAAATAGAAAGGAAATAGTAAGAAGGGATAATTAAAGGTCAGAAAATGATGGCTAAACCACAGTAAATCCATTTCTATAAAGTTTGTCCTAGAGGCAGCCCTACATTTGACAGCAAATGGTTAAAATTCTTGCCATTCCACAAATACAACCACCAAGGACAGGAGAAGGCAGTCAGGCATCCAGCAAACAGGCTTCTCTCCTTTAGAAATACAAACAGAGCACCACCGTTCCAGCCACTTTCATCAAATTGAATCTGAACGGAACAGCCACCTGGATGGTTTCAGTCTATAACAATTTTAAGTGCATGTTTTACGTTTTCCCTGAGAGCACTGTAATAACAAGGTGACAATCGGAATGCAAGTGAAGAGTAGAAAATTAGTCCAGCCCAGAAGAATAGGTTTTTTTGAAAATAATTTTAGGATAGCAGTCTTAAAGGAGGCAACAATTTGAGGGTCTAAGTCCCAAAGAGTAAAAGATAGGCTATATAATGGAAAGGTTGTGAAATAATTGCACACTACCACAAAAGTCTCCATAGCATAAAAAAAATTTGTTCTTTCACTTTTCCCCTTGCTCACACCGTGTGTCAGTGAAACATTGTTATCGTCATTATTTCTGTAGCCTTGTTCATTATCCAAATGCTTTATCGACATTGATTAGTTAACTGTATGATCCCTGCCAGAAAGGTCAGTCTGATTAACCTCAAGGCAGAGCCACAGTGCCCAGGGTTAAGTGGTTTATCCTGTCCTCCAAGGAGATCAGTGGAGGACAAGATCTCAACTCTAGACTTCTGTCTAAGTCTGTTCCTATTCTGGCTGTCATATGAAACAATGAAAACAGTTTTTCTTCCCTAGTATGAGGGATTTCAGAAAAAGCTGGAAATTATACATATTGGTAAAAAATGAAATGTTTCCTTGGTGAGATTCTCTGTTCATTTAGAATGAGTACACTTGGATAAACTTTCTAATCTGTGGCCAGAGGAGGAATTTCAGGTTAGAGTTCATGTATCTTTCTACAACAGTTTGTTCCTTCTTTCAATATTTATTGAGATCCTATTATGCCCCCAAAGGAATGTGCTAGGCTGCAGGGATACTGACATGAATTTGAGAGCCAAGGTCCAGTGCTCATGAAGCTTCCTTTTTAGTTGGGTGACACTAGCAATAAAAACATTAAAGAAACAAGAATAAAGGCAAATAGTGGTAAGAACCAGGAGAGAATTAACATACTTGTAACTGTGCCTGAGCGATTTTTAGATGGATCATTAGGGAAGGTGACATTGAGAATGAATGACAAGAAGGAGCTAGCTAGCCATGGGAAGAGAAGACCACAGGACATTCCAGAAAGAAATAAAAGCTAAAGGAAAAGCGTGACAGTAGAAATGAACTAAGCATGACCAGGGACCTGAAAGCAATTCAGTGTGTCTGGAGTTTATTCTAGGTGACTTGCAAAACCACTGGAGAGCTTGAAGTGGTGATGTGACAAATTCTTATTCCTATTTGCAAAACATTACTTTGGCTGTTGTTACTGGGGAAAGAGCGGAAGAAGGAAAGCCAGTTAGCAGGCTGTTGCAGTGGTTCAGGTGACAGATGACAGTGACCTGAACTAGGATGGTAGTAGTAGTGATGAAGATTTAATTGGATGGATTCATTTAGGTTTTCATGGTAAGATTGACAGGATTTGCTAATGGATATGGAAAATATAGACAGTGTAGAATTAAAGACAACTGCAGTTTGAAAAATGGAAGAGAATTATTAATAAGTGTTTGAAATCTAAAGCTTGTAACAATGCATTTTAACTTGGGAAATGTGTAGCACCAGAAAAATAAAATATCAGGAGCACCTAGTGTCTGTCCTCTAGGATGTCAGCAAAGGCTTCTTTAGGGAGGGACATGGAAACTAAGATATGAAGGGATTAGCTAGAAAGATGCTGTGACCATCCATGGGATATAAAGCCATAGTGCATATAATCATTACATCCCAATCTACTGACCACAGCCATTGTGGCTCCTTCTTCAAATTCTGGAGAGGGAGCATGTTGATCAATTGATTGTCCTTCGGGCAGGTGTCCAGCTCTCATCCACTCACTTGTGGGCGGGGGAATGAGTGTCACGGAGCCTGTAGTTCCCTGGACTGAGAGAGAAACTGTTACACTACAAGAGAAGTTGAGTATAACAGCAAATTGACTTATGTGTCTAATATAATCCTCCATTCACCTTTGCATTCCCAGAGCTTAACAGACGACTACCAGGCATATAGGAAACTTTCAATGGCAAGTTGATTAAATGAATAGAGGCAATTAAAGAGACTGGAGGCAATCTGGGGCTTCTCGTCAGTAGTAAGGAAATGTTTCCCAAAGCAACTGCAGCCGTCTCCCAAATGTTCTACTCCCCCAACTCCATAATCTTTGAAACTGTGTCTCACTACCAGACAGGAAAAATATTAGGTTGTAAATAATTTGGTTATTGTTGACACCAGAAATTGTTCACATATGAATCCCGTGCTTCTGAAACTTTACAGAATCTAAGAAGCATGTGAGCCATATATAAGTATGTTAAGATGCAAATTCCTAGATTTCACCCATGTCGATACATCTAAAGTAGAACCTAACAATATAAAATTTAATATAGTCCAGCAATTCCACTTCGGGGCCTATATCCAAAATTGAAAGTAGAATCTGGAAAACTTACTTGCGTCATTCACAAGAGCCAAAAGGTGGAAGAAACTCAAATGTCCATTAACAGATAAATGAATAAAACGAAATGTGGTATACACTTACAACAGGATATTGTTCAGCCTTAGAAAGGAAGAAAATTCTGGCATAAATCACAACATGGATAAAGACCTTGAGGACATCATGCTAATCAGCCAGTCACAGAACGGCAAGCAGCGTATGACTCAGCGAGCGGTCATTTGAGGTCTCTGGAGTAGTCAGATTCATAGACACAGAAAGTAGAACAGTGGCAGCCAGGGGTGGTGTTAGCAAGAAATTGAAAGTTGCTGTTCCTGGGTAGACAGATTCAGTTTCAAAAATTGAAAAAGTTCTGTAGATTGGTTACACAACACTAAGTATATTTAACAGTACTGAACTGTACACTTTAAATGGTAACTGTGGTAAATTTTATGTTATGTGTATTTTACCACAATTGAAAATAAAAAACTTATCCCAAGTGATTAAGACACAAATGAGGGAATTTACTTTGAGAAACACCACGCTGTAGTCAGTCTCTTCCCCAGACTATTGCATATCTAAATAGTCTCATGGATCATTGTCACTAACTTAATTTGGACGTCATCACATATCTGTTGGATTCCAACAGCCACATACCTGTTTTTTTGGCTCCAGTCCCATTCCTATCCTAATCTATCACTTTAAAATTATATTCCCAAAACAATGATTTCTGTTTAGTAAAGATGGATGATGATTCTGATAGCAGAGCAGAATAGAACGAGTAAACAAAAAACAGTGCGGAAAAGGATCAAATGGCCACAAAAACTAGCAGAATTTAGTGTGCTTATATTGGAATGATAGATTTGAATGTTATCTTTTCTATATTTGAACCTCCTCAGACTGGAAGTCTGTTATTTAGCATGACTTACGAAGTAATTCTATTTATCGGCTTCACCTTCTCTACTAAAATACAGACACCGCCACCCTCACAAACATGCTTCATGTCCCTCATTCACCTAACCCACATTTTCCAGTCTCCTGTTTCGTGTGACGTGGTGCCCCCCACAAGGAAATCAAATATGAGAAGACGCAGGAAGCCTGGTTTCAGTCCAGCCTTTCCCACTAACTAGCTGTGTGAATGTAAGCAATATTCTTAGTTTTTCTGGGAGCCACGTCTTCCTTCTGTAAAGAGAGAGAACTGACTGACACCAGTGGCTTTCAAACATGACCCACAGTCAAAAAGAGGTTTTGCATGATGAAGAAGTTTCATAAAACTTCCATAAAACACCCTTACTGCATGTGATGGACTCTGATACTTTAATTTCCAATTTGTTCTACCTTATATTGTTTCTTTAAAAAAAAAAAAAAAAAAACATGGTGGCCCTTGCTGGGTAGTTCAGTTGGTTAGCGCCATCCCAGTACACCAAGATTGTGGGTTCCATCCCTGCTCAGGGCTCATATAAGAATCAGCCAATGAACTGAATGCATAAATAAGTGGAACAACAAATCAATCTCTCTCTCTCATTCTCACCCCCCTTCTCCCCCTCCCCTACTTCCTCTCTTTCTAAAATCAGTAAATAAAATTTAAAAAAAAAATGCTGGTCACAACCCCCTAACTTGATTTCACAGCACTCTACTAAGTTACAGCTAAATTTGAAAACCACTGACATAGGTGACCTTTCTGGTCTGCCTCAGCCCTAGTGCTCTATGGTAATGAATAAATATGGGATTTCTTTTGCATATTTGTGTTATCACTTTTATAGATAAATGCTTGGGGAGAAGCTAGGTTTCCTAAAGTGCCCTAACAACTCTGACAAACTAGTATAGATTCATATTAAAATTAATATTAAAAGAGTATTCATATTAAATAGGAATATTAAAAATTTATAAATTAATAATCCATACATTTAAAAGTGTATTTAATGATAATACAAGCCAATAGAAAAGAAATTGTATTCCTTTTCTCATTTTCCCACTGAGCTGAAAATGAACTACGTCTCAAATATTTTTCCCATGAAGAAGAGACCCTGATTGAAGCGATGTCCCTTCCTGTCTTGGTTAAGTCACTGGCTCCCAAACCTGACTTGGCTTTCATATCACCTGAAGAAGCAAAACCAACATCTGCCCCCATCCTAGAAGCATTAATTCAGAATATGAAAGAGAAGAACTGAATCATCGATAGTTTTAGTCTCTACAGCAGAGGACTGAGAACAATTAGACTGGTTGCTGCAACATGAAAGTCACCATCCTGTGGGCATCTGGTTTAGTCAGTGACAGAAAATGACTAGGCCAATGACAAGCACTGTTGATGTAGCATTCTGCTTTCGTTCCCTTGCCCCTACCTCCCTTCCTGTTCTGGACTGAATGTTTATATCTCCTCCAAAATGCATATGCTGGCGCCCTAACCTCCAATGTGATGGTATATGGAGGCGGGGGCCTGTGGCTGGTACTTAGGTTTAGATCAGATCCGTAGGGTGGAGGCCCCATGATTAGGTCAGTGCCCTTTTAAGAAGAGCAAGAGACTGAAGCTTGAGTAGGTAGGTGGCCATCTGCAAGCCAGGAAGAGGGCCCTCCCCTGACCCGCTTCTGTGGGCAGCCTGCTATGGTACTTCCAACCTCCCGAACTACAAGGACCGACGTTTGGTGGCTCGGGCTGTTGGTCTGTGGTGTTTCGTGATGGCAGACCAGGCTCACTTAGACACACCCCTGCGCCTCATGCTACGTAACCTTCTCCCTTATCATCTTCATAATCCATAGCTGAGAACCGTCACCCGAGGAAGTTTCTGAATGCAAAGGTGTATGAGAAAGGTAATTCTCTAAACAGTTGATCCAGTTCTGTCAGCTCACGTGGTGGGGTAGAGTTGTGAACAGCTCGTGGGGTGTCGCTTTGAAGAACTGATAGCAGAGGGTGGGGGAGGGGGAGGGGGAATAGCCATGTCTCATCACACAGGTAAGTGTGGTGAAAGGTGAACTGTAAATATAGGGACTTTGGAATACGAACAAGCAGACAAAAGTAGTGACAGGCTCAGAAACTAAAGGGAGTTAGAAGTTATGATTTGACTTTAACATTAAAAACGCCTAACTCTGGGGTAAATTAGACATTAAAAAAAAATTGAAGGGAGACTGTGGAGATGAGGAGAAAATATACCAAAAAATTAAACAAAAGACTTTAACAAATGTTGAAGGGTTATGTTGTTTTTACTTTTTGCTCTGTAGACCTGATTTTATTATAGTGATTAATTTTTCTTAATAATCACATGAATTGAATTTGGAGATACAGGAGGGCTTTTTTTAATTCATGAATTCCCATTTCAGATGAAAGCTACTAGCTTTTATATGCTTCCTTACCGCCACCTGGTGCCGGTTAATATATTGTAAGAGAAAGGCACTGGTACTACTTACCACTGTAAGATCAAAGCTGGCAGCTAGCTAATCAGTTTATTAACATAACTTTGATGTAGCTCAGTGAGTTGCAAATAAAATTGAGAGCGTCTTCATTCACTAACATGGCTTTCTCTGGTTTTCAAAAACTGGTAAAGGGTTTCCTTTTGTTTTAAGATATTATTTTTATAATAATGTTAAAACATAGTTATATTTTATTATATTTTAATTACCTTACTTGGCAGAAAGGAAGAAGATGGGATGGGTGATCAGCCTTTCTGGAGAAGGTGAAGCTAGCTGTTCAGAGACCCCTGGACACTGTCTCCTACGTTCTTCCCTCCCCATCAGGAGGAGGGGAGTGGGCTTGTGCTGCTCTGGTTCAAATTGTGGACATTCCGTACATCAGAAGTAAACACGCTTTAATGGCAGGGATAGATAATGACAGTAGCTGCTTCTTGAATGGTGATACAAATGCCATGAAGGGTTTATGGTAAAGCCAGAACCGGGCCTCATTATCAGTTGCGGCAGGTTCTGACCAGCCAGAAAGCCTCACGAGGCCGTCTGTGCCCAGAGAGAGAGACACAGATGCTTCATGAGAAACGAGGGGCAGGGAAATGCCTCCCTGAAACGTGCCGCGGCCGTTCCTGCCCTGTGTAGGGCCCTCGCGTCCATTCCCTTCCTTACCATTGGACGAATGCGTTGGATTTTATAGCACATGCGTGTGCGCGCGTTAGCATGTGTGTCCTCACATTCTCTTCCTGTTACTCCCAAACACCAAGCTGGTAGTTCTGTTCTCCTACCCCCTACACATTCCCGTCTTGTTCTTGCTGAAATGTTACTGGACTATGAAATCCACATGTCTAGGAACCATTGATAAAATGATGAAAACAGCAGGATGTGAAAAGAATGAGCTGTTTTGGAGCCTTACTCCCTTTGGTCTCTGGCCCGTACCCGTATGAGTACAATCTGTTAATTACGAAATACAGATGACGGGCCAGCAGCCCCTGGTGAAAAGCCAGTTTGGGGAACTGGGTGGCCGTGAAGACCAGGGAGGGAACCATACTTGAATTTGCAAAGAGAGGCTGTAATGGGAAACCAAGGCCGAGCCTGATTCAGTTTTGCTTAGATATAAGTCTGTCCCTTGCCTTTTGTTGCACAATGATCTGTGAGGATGGGTTTATGGACACACTTCTTCAGCAAGAGACACGTGTTGGAAAGATAAACCTCAGCAGAGGCATGTCACTGATTTGGCTCCCACTTTTCTTACCTCTTAGGTTTTATGTAATTGTGGCACCGATGGCTAGGTGTCTTTTCTCTTCTTCTTCACACCTTTTTTCCTTTATTTTTCTCTCTTCCCCCCACCCCTACACGTTGAAGATTTATTGATTATAGTGTTTTTTCATAATTGTTTTTTAGGTTTTTAAAATGACGGTTGGCATACAATACTGTATTAGTCCCAGATGTTACACCCTAGCGATTAAACATTCTATAACTAAGTGATCATCCCAGTAAGTCTAGTACTGATCTGACACCGTGCCCAGTTATTACAGTGTTATTGACTATATTCCCTACGCTGTACTTTACATCCCCATGACTATTTCCTTTCAATTACAGTCAACATTCAATATCATTTTGTCTTAGTTTCAGGTGTACAGCGTTGTGGGTAGACAGTCATATACTTATGAAGCTCACACTTCTATTTAATCAAAATGATAATGAAGGAAAAAAAAAAAAGAAAAACATTATCAAACTCTAAAAACTTGCCAAGCCATTAAAATAAATATATATTGAAGTTCTTAGTCATTGAATAATTCTTAAAGCAGAGCCTGATTATTCAAGAGATGCTTACTCTTCACTCTTCAAATACTTCAAGTGTCTATTGTTGGCAGAATTCTGTCAGCCTCCAAAGCTTTAGCGAAGCTCACTAAATTGGTGTAATTGAGGAGAAGCCTCATTAACTTAACTAGATCAGAGAGAGTTTCTCTGCCAAAAAATTAACCTATGTAGCACGGAAGTAGGTCCTCTACCCGTAGCTGTCATTTCTCCCAGATCACAGCAGTCAGAATGTCACTTGCTTTTTTTCTCCACTCGCAAAGACTGAGACTCCTGCAGCTTACAGAATGATCTTGCATTTACAATATTTGGGTAATTTTTATGCCTATGTACATATTTCCTCAATTAAACTCTGCACTGTCCCGAATAGAGCTTTTGACTGATGGATTTTATAGAAGTTATCTGTCTTTAAAAATCTGACTTTTACCACTAATGCTAAAGTGCAGTCAGTAATATTTATTTTAGGTCTTTCCTTCAAAATGAGTAGTTACTGCTATTTGAATAAAACAGGCAAGTTGCTAACTTACTCTTTCAAAGGAGACCTATTTTTTGTGCTGCTGATTCATACAGCGATTGGAAGGAGAAAAATAGCATGCATGAAAAGCTGTAATTGTACTTTCTTATTCGGGAGTCTTTAGAGAGTGGGGAATTGTACAATATTTGATTCTTCATTAATACTTATAAAGGCAGTATGTCAAATTTGAATACTTTTGTTCACTTTCATCAAATTGGGTTCTCACTGCTTCTTTTTTCACCAGCACTGGCTTCAAAAGCCTGCCTTATATTTATAAAATGAGCAGTAAAGTGTTTTACTGATGAGAAAATTTTAAGTTGAAATGAAGATATATTACTAATTAATTATAGAATAATTGCACTGAAAAGCAACTTAGAGAAAATATAATCAAATGCTCATTCTGACTCCTCATTTTAGTGTTTTCACAGTTGAGGAAACTGAGTCCCAGTGAACTGTTTAATTCCACAGACCTGATAAGTAGGCACAAGAATTGACTTCTTTTTTAAAAGAAGCCAGCAATGCACAGTGCCTTAGATTGCTTGTATATGTTTTGATGCTACAAAAGCATAGTTTATTTTTAGCCTATCAAAAATGGGAATACTCACCATATATCTGGTATTTAATAAATACTATTTGCTAAGGCCTTATAATTATAACATTCTTCATACATAAAATGGATAATAAATGAAGCCATTTACATTATTGAGTTCCTTATAGATATTAATAATAGAAATGAAACCAATATTTTAAAAATATTATTGAATTGATTTGATGTTGCTGAGTAGCTTTTTAATAAGTAATTGACACTTGAGATGGAATTATATTTTTATATAAACATGAATTATTGCAGAAATACACAGGAGCCTTCACAACCAAAGAGAAGACCCATCAGCCTTGAATCCCAGAGGCAAATCAAAGGCAGACCAAAGTGCTTATGGTGACCTACCTCTTTTTGAGAAGAGAAATACCCTAACTCCTAGCTCACTCCTTGCAAGAGAAATGTTGTATCTGTGTCATTCTTGAACAAACTGCTTCTTCCTGTAGCTTCAGGATTTATTACCTCGGGAATGGCCCTTGAGAACTATCACAGCATTTATTATTTGGCCTTATTCCTAAAAGTTTCAGATCCCATACACTTCATCACGTAGCATGATTTGGTGTCTGTTTTCCTATAGATAAAATAGACTTTACTAGCTTGTATTAATATAACAGGGTTGAGATGAATCCTGGCCTTTTGTTTTAGAAATAAAATTTCTTTTAGAGGACAGAGAAATAAATTCAAAGAAAAGTCATAGTAATGTTCAAAGGCACAATATATAAACTGTAGAAATCTGTACAACATGGTACCTATAGTCGACAGTAATGTGCTGTACACTCAAATATTTCTTGAGGGTTGATCTCATGTTACATGTTCCTCCCACCATAAAATAAAATTCAAGTAAAGGAAAAAAAAGAAAGTCCAATTTCATCAAGTAAGGCCGCAGACTTACCATCACCAGGAGTGTTCCAGAAGAAAAAGTAGAGTGTGCCCTTTTTCCAAAGAGAGCCATTTGCTGAAGTAATGAACCCAAACCAGATAAGATGCATTTGGTTTACCTGGAATGACCTGAGTTTCCTTACCTGACGTGGAACAACCAGGAGACTGAGTCACAGTCATTTGTTTGGTCAATATCAGTCTCTATCTGAAGTTATGGTCACTTTCAGACTTTTTTTTTTTTAATTTATAAAATGTTTAATAGTATTGAGGATGCCTTTGGAGAATATATTTCATAGGAATGACCTTATGACTTTTTTTTTCCTAAAAAGTCTAATTATCCTAAAAATTAAATTAAAATGGATAAGATCTTAACATTTACTTTCATGGGTTTTGTGTTTTCAGGTCCTTGAGTTCTCCTGTCGGGCATTGCACTTTTAGCTCACCATGGCACAGTGTTTAATACCATTTCTATCGACTGGGTAAAAAGAAAAGGAAATTAGGGATCGTTGTGCAAAAATGTAAATGCTGTATGATGAAACATTATAGTTTAGTTTTTCTTAAAAATTCTCAAATGTATTTGTGATTCGATCAACTCAAGGCTGTTCATTTGTTCTGCAAACATTGTGTAAATGTTCATGCCTGGCAGTGCTCTAGGCTCTGAGACTGCGGCGGGGATCCAGTGGACAGTGTGCTTTCCTTCATGCACCGTGCAAACACTAGAACAGGGACGTGAGGATTAAGTTCCTAATAATCAGATGGCTAGGTGGTTAATGCTACATAATTCAAAATACAGTCCTGCCAGAGAGGCCCCTGGGTGGAACCAGGTATATTCAGAAACTGAAAGCACAGATACGACCAAACAGTGAAATTGAGGGAGAAAGGTATAAAATGAAGTATAAAAGGCTTCCATTGCATGGAAGAATGTTGGTTTTTATCCTGAATGCAACACGAAGTCATAAAAGAGATTTTGCAGAGTAGAGAAACTCAGTCCTGTCTGTGTGCTTTAAAACCCACGTTGTTTTATCCAGGTCCGCGTTGCCTTCCGTGGGCTCTCGGCACCCATGTTTTTGTGGATCCCTTGCTCCATGTTATAGATATACTTTCTTTTATATAAATAAAGTACATATAAATTTATGTATTTGTAGGCTTTATGTTATCACTGTTGGCGTAACTATGAATATAATTTAGGATGGACTATATTTGTTTTTTCATTTTTTTGTAAAATCCAGGGTAGACTATATTTCTTTATTCATATATATATATATATATATATAAATAAAATATCCCTGTGTTGGCATAGAGATGAATACAATCTAAGCTGCACTATATTTGTTTTTTTATCTCTGATATTAAAACATTTTCATGAGCCCCTAAAATTATCATGTCCCCAGCGCCCTGTGTCTGCTGAACGCAAACCACAAGGCAGCCCTGGTCTTATCAGGAGGGAAAAGAGTCTAGTCCAGGGGAAGCAGAAAGCTGTCACATGACGACTGGCAAGAGAAGGTGGTGGACACAGGCAAGAAAAATCAATAATACATTATTAATTTAGTGTTTAAGTAAAAAAAATATAACATCAACTCAAACACTTTAAATATATACATCAAAAAACCTAAGCCAATATTTGTTAAAAAAAGCAAAAAACAATCTCACTGTTGTGTGTTTAAAGAGTAGCAGAAGGAAAAAGATGAAGAGATGAGGAAGCTCAGAACGGGGCCTAGGGTGAAAAAGACGACACGCTTATTCCTCCATAAAAGCAGTTCTCCAGCTGCACCCTGCGCAATTGGGAATCCAGTTGCGCAGGGTGTAGCCCAGAGGAGGGTAGAAGGCAGGACCGTGGAAGGGGAGGAGGGAGAAACATGTAGGGAAGCACAGAGCAGGAGAGGATGCGGGATATCGAGTGGGAACGTGGTGTGCAAGTCGTTTGAAAGGTAAACATACTGGGCAAGCCTGGGACGTGTAGTAGGAACCCAGGGAAAAATTTCCTCAGGAGCCTGGAGCCAGTGTATTAAGAATCTTCTAATTATCACCCGTAGTCCTTCAAAGTGACCAACAGAATGGGCCATCATCCAGATGGCTGTGTTAGGGTGGAGCTTTAAAGAGCAACACATGGCGGGTGGCAGACCCCAGCTTTCTGCAGAAGGGTGCGTTAGCAGGAAGCTGGAAGGAGTTTTTAGCTGAACTCGTCTGTGTACTTGCCGGAGAAGCTACTCATGGTGGGGAGGGTGTTTTGTTTTGTTTTGTTGTTTTCCTTTTTTTTTCTGTAAGTCCTCCACAATGTTATGTGAAAAACATTCCAAAGAGTGCTTTATAAGGAAAAAAGTCAAAGTATTCTCACAGCCACTCTCTTCTTCCCTCTCAAGGGAGTTTGGTGACCTCTGTGCTCTGCTGGGAGAGTGCCGTTTCGTGCCCTGTCCTGCCTGGAGCAGGAGGGACCCCTGGGAGCACAGCAGGAGACGCAGCTGGCTGTGGTGGGGGCCCTTTTTTCTATTGACACCTCTGTCTCGTCTCTGCAACCGTGGTTAGTCTGATGTGGCAAGTGAGCCCGGCCGTGGGGCTCAGGTATCTGGTCTACCACTAATCTAGATGTGGTTAACATGTACGACCAGTTGACCTTAAATAATGATTATTTTTGATAGTGAGAGTGAGTTTCCACCAATTGGTTGGAGGAACATAAAAGCAAAAAAAATGAAGTTTCCCTGAGAGAAAAAGAAATTCTGCCTTAAGATTGAGACGCCAGTTCCTGCCTAAGACGTTCCAGCCTGTCAGCCTTCCCTACAGTGTTCAAACTTGCCATTCCCTACGATTCTGCAGGCCAAGTCCTTGAAATAAATCTCTTCACATACACATCTTACTGATGCTGTTTTTCTGGAGAATCCTGGCTGATACAGATCTTGGTACTGGGAGTGGTTTTAGAGGAACGAAATCCTAAGGATGAGTTTTCTGAGTTGGTTCTGGGGATTTTGGAATTGGTTCCCTAAGCTAATTAGATTGAAAGGCACTAGAGTTAAGGAGGGTGCTGCTAGTCCATGGCATGATGTGTGCATAAAGTTAACACAAAGTACCACCACTGCATACCACTGTGAGTCAGGTATCTGTCAAAGGTGAGGTTCTGGGTGACCATGTATTTGATACCTTAGCACATTTTTGTCAAACTAGTTAATACAGTAATGAAAGTGACCCATTGCTCCTAACTGCGCTGGAGGAAGTGGAAGACAAAAAGGGTAAGTTCAGTGCTTCAAATTCCCAGCTCATTGGCAGCATAAATGACCCGAAAGGTTCACTGTGTGACCTGGAATGTTCAATGTGTGCCCTGAAAGGAATTCTTACCTCCTCTAGCGAAGGGGCTGAGATTTCTGAAAACCAAACCCAAAGACATTCTACCAGTAGATAAATTGCAACGCAAATTGAACTCCCAATCTCACAGGGTGTAGCTGGAGAACCTTTTTTTGGAAAGAATCAGCTTGTCATCAGTGAATTCAATCAACCATCTCAACAGAAACCTAGAATAAAAACAGGCTTATCCAGGGATGATTTATGGAAGGCTCTTAACTGATGGCTCCCACCTCATTCACTACATAAAAAATGAACAGGGATTTTGAGAATTTTATATCAGTAAA